>VKOC01004474.1:0-38162 GCA_009364415.1 Spea multiplicata
ACGGAGGCGGCGGCTGCAGCAGATACGGCGGCGGCTGCCGATGGAATTCTGAGGTATCGTGGGGGATGATCTGAGGTCTGATTATAAGACGACCTCGATTATAAGACAAGGTCGGTTTTTCAGAAGTTTTTTTCTGGAAAAAACCTTGTCTTATAATTGACCAAATACGGTACATAAAATACACTGCATTACCAGGATTTCTGCTTGTGGTGTCTTTGTTTGCATAATCATGTACCGTGGGTTACAGACTGAACCCCAAGTATCCCCTGCGCATGGGCTCCTACCTGACCTGATCACCCGAGTCCTGACAGTATGCTAATGATAATTATTCCATAAAATTAGAACTACTCTTAGTTTGTAATGGATAATTTCTCCTTTAATCCTAGAGTAAATTCACAGAGCGATTAACATTGATGTAAAACCCAATCTATGGGGAGTCCATAATGTAGCTCCTCCTGCTACTATAACTTTAGTTAGCTATTTTGACTATGTATTGTCCGCATTAATCATTACATCACTGTTTTTTATATTTATTTTATGTGTGACATATGACCTACTTAGTGATATAGATGACTATTTTTTATGTTTTTTTGTATAGAACTGATTATCTACTTTTTTAAAATAGAATGTTTATACTGCACAGCAATTTTCCATACTAAAAACATTATTTCCTAGTTCTATCTATTTTATTATCTACTTGGAGTCCAAGAAAATGTCTATGTGCCCTAGTCAACTAAAGTTTGTCAATTTATCGCAGAGAACAGAAATTCATCAATCTAATGGAAATATAATTGTCAGTTACCTCATTCCCCAAGGAAGTAAATAAACTTTTTGAGTTCAGTCTAGGAGCCTAAAGGGAGACGTGAAACACAGTATGAAAACGTTTTCCAGGAAAATGTACCATAAGCTGTTTGGTGCATCACACTAGTCTAAAAATACATGCAAGCAAGAAAGGACCTCTAGTGGACATTATCTTCCCAATTACTGTCAAAAAAGCTTACATAGAATGAGTAAAATAGCAAGCCATTTATTAAATTAACAGCTCTGTGTTTCTGGAAATTTGCAGGCTGTTTTTCTTTCCGTGTCAACCACTAAAACCACGATCATATCTTCTCATATCACAAAATATCACAAAAATCTTAAAGTACAGGGTGCAGTCACCGCTACTGTTTCCACCATGATAGAGAAAAATAATAATAATAAAAAAAAAATATATAAACCCTCCTCACATAAAATAAAACACAGGGAACCATTATAAAAGAATATGGAATGTTAACATTATTTCATGTCTCATGGGTCTCCCCCGCCAGATTAACAGGTGTGGTGAAGAGGATCACTTGTGGGGGAGCTAAATTAGGTTGAGTGTCTGGTTGGGCCACTGTCTGCAAGATTTCTCTTGTTATTGTATTTGCATGGTTAAAGACTGTCACAAAGTAGAATACGCAGTTTTGTATATAAATAACCACAATCAGTCAAATATAGAATGTATGAATAGAAAACAGCACTGGCTTGGTAGGACTGTGGCATAGATAGATGGTATGGTTAGAAGAAGCCTAAGTATCCTTTTGGTCGGAAATGCAAAACTCCTTGACTAAGCCGAAAATGAAGACTATGAATTCTAAACTTCAACCACTAAAAAGCAACACTTCAATTGTCGGGAAAACAGCAATACTAGTGATTGAACGATACACGCAAAGTAAGATTGTTTACATTTTAAGGGCTCTGTTTTCATCAGTTATACTATTAGAGTTGTGCTCATGCAACACAAATTGTCCCAAATTCAACAATTGTGTATTTCTTTTGCACGTAATGATTTTACTACTTAGGTACTATCTAATACCATAAGAATGCCTTATACCTCCCTATATGCCACTCTGCCCCATAATATGCCTTTTAACCCCCTAAATGCAAGAGTGGCATATGGGGTATAAGGCAATTCTGGAGGCAGAGTGGCAGATAGGGGGTCAAAAGGGATATCATAGGGCACAGTGGCATATAGGGGGTATAAGGCATGTGTGGGGCAGATACGAGCAAATACGGTAGTTAGTGTCCAATGCCTTTATGCGGCTTGTTGAGTAGGTACTTAGGGAGTAGAAGACTGTGTGTGACTGATATGTTGCCCCTTTTGTTAAGTTTAGAACATATTAGTGGATACTGTGTAAAATCATATAGCATAATGATTTGTGTGATATGGATGGAGTTATACCAGGAGAGATTTTCTTGGTCTAATCGTGGTATCTGGTGCTATATTAGACAATAGATACCCATGTATCCTGAGTTAAATGGTGCATTATAATGTCTTTATGTTGAATTTAGATATAAACATGAATAAGGAATTATGTTAAATTGGTAATAATGGACATATCAAATTTTTAAACATGCCTTGTATTTATGCATATTTGAATTAGGGACTTTGGTTGATTGAAATGCCACTGGTTTGTCCATTTAAAAATAAAAATAATAATAATAATACCCAATGGTGATTTAAAGTGAGTTGGTACTGCATGATGCATTTGCAGGCACCTTTTAGTGCTGCATCTGCAGACATGCATGGTTATTAATGTGATTTATTTATGTATTTTAATAAAAATATTTAGTGTTTGTTAGGGGGTAACACCTGTCACTTTAAATTTTGGACTAGTTTTAATTTTGCAGATTTGCTATTTGCACCATTTGCATTATTTGCAGTTTGCACATTTCACTGCACATTATCAGTACTCTTTGATAGTATGTCTAGCAAATAGACTTATATTTACTACACTGCACATTGTAGATATATATATAATATCTAAAGTTAATCCCCATTATAGCACTTTAAATTTAATACATATTTCACATTTCTGATCACTTTAAAACATTACCGATTGTGCACAAATTGAATAAACCCTATTACTACAGTAAACAGAACACAATAATACTACACTGCACTTCCGGGTATGTGCGGTGTTATCACACACATGCGAACTAACGGCATTGACAAGCCGATTTTGGCACACACCCGCTCACTTCAGATTGGGGAGTTCTCTTGCTATTTTATTATAAATATGTGTTTGTTTTGTTTCAAATGTATGTCCTGATGAAAGTCAGCAATGATTGAAATGTCGACTTGACTTTGAATAAAGAAAAGTTGTTAACTTGAAGATCTGGAGTGCTGACCATTCTTTGAAAGTGCTTTAAAAGTAAACCTTGCTCCCATGCTTGGATCTGTGCAGCATACATCATCCAACATGTCCTACCTGTGATGGCTCTTTTCAAAGCCCCCTCTAATTGGTGGATATTTTGCAACTTTATTAAAAGCTTTGTAAAGGTGCTGCTGAATTTGTTTATGTTTTAGGGATAAACAAACTAACAGAGGGAGGCTTTGTCTTCCCATGGCCATAGCTGGCCCCCCAAGACAACTCGGCTCATTACAGTTGTAAGGGTTATACCCCCCATGTTGGTGGCCCTGTATATATCAATTAAAGCCATCATTTGAGCTTTAGAAGCTACTTATATTTATATCTGCTGAGAGATGATAGGTGTTCAATACTGAACCATATGATTGAATGCATGTGTTTAACAGATATAATTAAATCCCTCATTTTAGATTTCATTTACTTGCTCCAAGGGTTAGTAAAACTCAATCACTGTGCCCTTTCCTCTTTTTCCTTCTTAAGTACATAACACTGGTTTGTGATTTACCATCATATACCTTTCAATTCTTGTCTCACCTTGCACATTATAGCCCATTTCAGATATCTATTGTAATTGATAACAATTGAGAAATCTTTTAAGCTACACTTTGGACATTTATGTAAAACATTGATTTTTTTTCTATTACTGCTTCTAATAGCACATTTGGATTTAAAATGTGAACTTTACTAAAAGTATGTAAATATAATTTAATTTGTCTGCATAAAGTTAATTCAAGACCACTTTTCAAAATGGTTAGCTTTCAAGTCTCCACTTACTAATCAAATAAGGACAGAGATATAATTTCAAGCTGTAAGGAAATACAGGGTGATTGCAGTTGAATAGTTTGGACATAAAGATGAGTCCAAGGGCTTGTGGGGTATTGATAAATAAGAGATAAATAATGTTCTATACCTTGCCCCATGTCCTCCCTCACACATGCCACAGCAGGGGCATCTCTCTGTGGGGTAAAACCATGAACTTTGCAGAGATCAAATAATTAAATCAAGCACATAACCATTGTTTTATTTATTATGAATGTAGTAGTAACAATAGCAATAATAAGCAACATTAAATCAAATACAGTGAGATAAAGAATACCTTAATTTAACAACCAACTGGTACAGCTCATTTAACATAATGTAAATGGAAGTTGATGAGCTCAATTAGCTGACATTTACTAACCATAACAGATGTGGGAAGTCAGCCAAACAACAAGTATAAAGATGTAACCCTATTAAAGTAATGGAGATTGTGCAGATGAACATATTTATAGAGGGCGGATTCAAGGCTCTGGTGAGCCCTGGGCAAAATTATAACGGTGGACCTCCCTCCCACCGATAACCAGCTGTGTTTCCAACACATGCATGCTGACACATTTACCCATAAACATCTATGCTCACTCACATATACACATCCATTCTCACACACATATACATCCATGCTGACATACTTATACATGCTCATTCACAAACACTTATACACTCTGGCTCTATCATACATACAGTCATACATGCATATTCCGTCCCTTACTCTCTCCACAGGTCGGTCCAAATTTGTTCACATAGGGCTGGTTGGCACCCCCATGACATGTAGTACCCAGGGTGTAACCCCCCCCCTTAAGTATGCTGCTGCTCATGATGCACTTCTACAAAAGGGCCCAGTTTCTAGGCACACCCTTTCCTCCAACTGGAGTAACAGGGGAGAGACTGTACCCGTGGCTCTGTTCTTTTGAGAAAGTCCAACAAGAGGACAGAATAATGCACATAGACTCATGGAGAAAGACAACTGCATAAACTCTTTCAGCACAAATCTATCACGGAACAGCATGTCTCACCGGGTTCCCATGGAGCGAATCAGGACTCATCAAGGGCAGGCTCTGGTTGGCCCGGGCATGTGCCCACTTTTTAATGCAGCCCTGCAAATATAAATAATTATCTATCATGGGATAAGCCAGTGTGTGTCTATACATTGAACAAGTGAAAATAACAGGGAGATTGCATATTATAACTGCATTTCTGCATTAGTCTTCTCGCTCAGTAATGGTTTTTAGTTGAAAAAGAAACTAAAATTAGAACAGAGAGAGGCTTTTGGATAGGAAATTGACTCTAAATAATAATCATAAAAAGTAATGTTTTTACAGCAGATATAATGAGCTTTCAAGAACAGTTCAGATCTCTCAAGATAATAAGATTAAATATATCAATAATACTTTGTTATGTATGAATCTGTCACGAGATACCGGTGTTCTTGTAGCGTAGTGGCTAATGTCTGCCCGCCTCTGCTGACAGCTTCACTGTATCCTTTACCTCCTAATAGTTAATAAGCATGCAAGAACTCGATTGCCTTGTCTTTCCCTACCAATATGTTTCATGTGTGCTGATGTTATTTTTAATGTTGTATATTGCTAATTTTAATGTTATTATTAATTTAGTATTTTCCATTCATTAATAGTAGTAATAGTGCTACAGCATCTAGAACGATAGGTTTTTTTTTTAGTATGTTATCATTTTGGGGAGGATGCCAAGTATGGAAACCTCCACCAGGATAGGTAAAATAATATTAGCCTTCTCCTAATACATCAATATTCCTTATGTCATCTTGTCTTACTGTTAATTACGTTAAGTTCAATGTGATAATGTTGTATTCTGACTTCAATGTAATAGCACTACATACTCTGCTGGAGTTGTGTAGCTAAAGGGAATAATAATAAACAAGTCCTTGATAGTATCCTTTTCCGAATGCTTGAGTTCTTTGGAAGATGGTAAATACAGAAACCTCTCCAGCACCTAGTCTGGAAAATTAGCACAAAGTCCAACATAGAAGAGGGGGGATTAAACACAACAGTTCTTGTAATCTTTTTCCCATCTGGGAAGAATGTCGCCAAAGCCCTCCATCAGTGGCCAAGTGAAAAATATCCTTCTACCAGAGCCTATCACACTCAAATGTCTCACATTTCATTACGTGATCAGATATCCCTGTTTTGAGAGGGCAGTCACATGATTGAGCTCCTAATACAATTTGTACCTGCAAATGTCTTGGAAATTAAACGTTTGCAATCTTATTTTCAGTGATAAAGTATGTTGCCTCAATGACGTATAATCAATGGTTGACTTGTTGGTGAGAATATATTGCCTATCATATGTTTAAGGTATGTGCTAAGCTGTGCAATACATTAAAATGAATATATCCTTATTGTAATTTCAATATATTATTCTGAACTTATCAGTTATATAGATAATGAAGCAGTAACATATTTTTTAATATTCAAACATCTCACATGAATTTACATATACACACAAAAGATTGGGACTGGCTAAGTTGGGCTGAGTTTACAGAATGATTTGCAATACTACTTTAGGTATTCTCAGAATAGACAGACACATGTTTTACTAATTTCTGACCAATAAACTGCCATGTCCAGGGGAAGTACTAAGGGTAGAAGTTTGCATATTTTCATCCACCCCATTATTCACAACATCACTTTGTGCTACAACTCACAAAGTGAGTGACATTTTCCAAGACTTGTTTGTATTCTCCAGCTGGCCTGTCTAGTAGAGATCTCTCTTGTCATCAAATACAATCAATCATGGATACATCTACATTTACCATATGTGACATATGTGACTAAATAAATTACTCTTTGGTACGTAGTTAAGAATGATGAATTGATAAATATTGATTTAAGCAAATGTGTTTTCCTGGTAAACATTGTCAGTATTTCTAAATTTCTGCCTATGTGGCATAGATATTTGGCAGTAACTTTAATTCAGTAATGACGTGCTGCTGATAAACACTATATTTTAACACTTTCCCAAGAGGGCTGATTTCTTTACTTATCTTTGAATGGAAAAATAGCTAGATCCCATGCCTTATCTTTATGTATGAAGTTGATAAGTCAATTTTGCTTGCAGTGGTGGGTGACCTGTTTTTCTGGCAGCTTCTCTTTAGTTAACTAATGATATATGACATGAAATGTATAGACAGAGGTCCATTTTCAGTTTAGGAGAAAAAATAGATCAGCCCTAGCTAAATGCAGACTAACAATTGCGTTTGGGACCCAAAACTATCTGTCCCTACTCAGAGTCCCTGTTTTCCATGAACATTTACAGTGTTTTCAGGGAACACCAATGCCCCACAGTAACAAAAATATACTGTAAAAATGTGTTTGTGAAGTAGCCTGAATAGCAAAGATGTGTGATTCTTGTGTAGAATTACATAATTTCATAAATAATTATGGCTTGGTCATGAAGTCACCTATTATACCTAAGTAAACCATACACTCTAATCACACTCAATCAAGCAATACTCTTTGACTATTTAAAATGCTGATACATTTAGTTATGACCTAAAATCCCTTTGTGATAATGAAAGAGTTTGGTATAATAACTACGTAAACAAATGTATGTATGAACATGTATCTATTTCTGCTTGACGAACATGGATGATTGGCATTTTGTGAATGTGTTTTCATTTCAACAATTAATTATCCAGGACCTAAAGAAGGCTCATGGACCAAGTAATAGTTTGGCACCAGTGTGAAAAGCATTTGGAAAACCTTACAACGGTATATTTCAATAAAACTATGTTTACAGTTCCAAATGGCGTTTTTTGGGTATCACGAACTGGGTAAACAGATCTGGTAGGAGCCCAGGTGCAGGGGATACCAGGGGTTCCCTCTGTACCCCACGATGCATGATGAATAGAGGATATAACAGACAGGCGCAAGAAACAAAGCACTGGCAGAATACAGTGATATGATCTTTATCGAATATGTTGGCATGAACAAGCATAGATGGTAAGTCTCTAGGCTGGAAGGACGCATGGCAGGTAGCCCTCTGGATGGGGCGCACGGCAGGTAGCCCTCTGGACGGGGTGCACGGCAGGTATCCCTCTGGATGGGGCACACGACAGGTAGCCCTCTGGATGGGGCACACGACAGGTAGCCCTCTTAATGGGGCCCAAGGCAGGTAAGCCCACTTGGCAGGGCCCAAGGCAGGTAAGCCCACTTGACAGGGCTCAAGGCAGGTAAACCCACTTGGCTAGCTCAAGGCAGGAACAAGTCAGGAATCAGGTACACAGGGCCAGAGCAAAACGGTCCCCTAACTTCAATGCAAACGCCCTCACTGAAGGGCTGGGCAGGTTTCAATAGGGAGGCTTGATCCAGGCAACAAGGTTCAGCTGAACATGATTATTAGGTCTGGGTGCAAAGGGTGCAAAGGGTGAAAGCCAGGATTTACCATGTTTCCATTAGTTTTTCTATTTCATAATCTGTATCAATTCTATCTAGTAATTACTGCATGTGGCTCTTGTAACATTATCATGCAATACTCAATCATTGTAATTTTTGATGATATGAGTAAGATTTTGTGATTCCATGTATAAAAATATTGAGTTTCAAGAAGATAAGAGATTGAAATATTTCTGTTCAGTATGATTTTTCCTGTATTAGTGATACATCAGGAGACACATGCATGACAGAACATGCATGATAGAACATATAAAATTATTAATTAGGCACTATGGAGGTATAAACCTCTATGGGCCTCCATAAGCTTTCAAAGAGATTCAAATTGAAATCAGAACCCTAGTTTTGTACATAACATTTTTTTGTGCCCCAATACACTAGGCATCAAATGTCATCATATTTTCTGATAACAGGCTAGCAGTCTGAATATGTCAAGGATGTTAATTTATGTCATGGATGTGGTGCTAATCAGTGATCATTGAGTATGAGTTTTAGAGAGGTACGCTGAAAGAAAAGTAAGTACTGTAAGTGTGTATATACATATCAGGCTTTTCCCTGATATCTTACTGCAGAAAAGTATATAAAAATTAGAAAGTGTAACTCCATCCATTAAAAATGTTGGTTTTTTGTTAAGCACGGTAGGAGGCTGGATTAGAGCAAGTGGTCAGGGGCCTGAGTGTTTTAGTCATTGAAATTGCAGGGAAATATTCACCATGCCAGGCATTACTTTTCTTAAAATGATGGAACGTGTGCTAAAAAAAAATGACAGAAAAAACAAGTTCTGTCAATTTTCTAGCAGGAGTTAAAAAATGCTAAGTTTGGTGTAGGTGGTCAGTCATGTTGAATAAAGCAGTCCTTTCAAAGATTTGATTAACAATTGTTCACCTAGCCTGTGTGCATGCCAAATAGCTACAATTAGCTAGATTTCTAGCCTATTATTTAGGAATGTCAGTAACTCCGACTCTAAGCAGTAGAATAATAATTGTACCTTATCTCAAAGGTGAGCTAGAAGAATGTTAGTTTTTATCTGCTTATGCAGATATTTAAGCATTTTTGTAAGGCCCAAGTTACTTGGAGTTCTTGTCTCGTCCACAACTTGTTCCAAACAATCATAACTCATAAATTATTATGAACATTCTTGTTTAGAAGATTCATGTGCTGTGCCAACATGCACCAGGCAAAACTAAAAGAGAATCCTATTACGATGCCGAGTTTGTTATAAATGATATCGTACGGCCTTTCCCTTATACACAATAGAGAGCACATAAACTGCACTTTGAGCAAGTTTAAATACTAACAATTATTGTCTGACTACAGTATAGGTTAAGTAAGGCCTAATTGCCTGCAAATATTTAAAGTTTGTACATATGCATTTTATAAAAATGAAAATTAACAGAACTTTCCTTTTCACTTAATACGTGGATAGATTGTATTGACAACACAATGATGTTAATGTCAAAATAAAATTGTTAACAGCACCAGTTGTCAGGTATATATAAATGCTAAAAGAATAATTTGAGCAATGTTAAGAATATTTTTAAAGAATCTTGCAGTTGTAATCTTGCATGTATACGTCAGGGATTTTATTTTAATATTAACTTGAAAATATCTGAATCAAGTCACCTAAACAGAAATTTCAGCTATGATATATCAATGATAAAATCAGTGAAGATATAATTTAATATAAAGATATAAAAAATATGATATATAAAAAATATGAAATTGTCAGTTCAAGAAAGCATTAAAAGCCCTGCCCATTCACCACAAGTGTTAGGAAAAAAGGTTGGTTTTCAGAGAGCTTTTGAAATATGTGTACCAGGGAGAAGGTCTGAAGGAGCGGTACAGCACATGTGAAATCCTGAATACGGGAGTGGAAATTGGTAATGAAGGTAGAAGAGATATGTAGTTCATGAGAGGAAGAAAGAGGGCTGTAAGGGATTTATTTCGAGGGTAGAGAGATGTAGGGGGCTATGTAGGTCAGGATATTAAGTCTGAGTTTGATTCTAGAGGAATATGTAGGGCCATGGCAAAATTACTGTGCTTAGGTGATGTCCTCTCATCTTATCCTTTGATTGGGGGATCAGGGATAGGAAGCCACTGCAAGTGCAGCCATTTTGGCTGGGTTATATGTGCAGGGTTATATCTTTTCTATCCTCAGAAAAGATAGGGAAACATTTACTGAGTGTGAGAGAGAGAGTGAACGAGAATGAGTGTGAAAGAGTGTGAGATAGTAAGTGGGGGTGAATGTGGGCACCAGGCAACGAAATTCAATCCTGAATTGAAAATGCCCCTGAATTTGTGGCCTAAAAGAATGGGCAAGGTACAGGATTTGTTGCCCGCAAAAAAATTGTGGCCGAATTGTTTGTGGCCCATTTGCACATACCTAGTCAAGAGTAATAGAAATGTCTGGAATTGTGGACTGGAATTGGCAAGACTACCATAAACTCAGCCTTTCAAATGTTGAGTGTGACAGAACCCTCCATCACTGGAGCCACTGGAGAGGCCTGACAGCCAGCCTCCTCCCTACCGACTATGGGCCCTGGCTACCCCCAGAAGTATATCATCACACAATTTGCTGAGGAGATTATCTATGGACAGCCAGGATATGGAATCAGAGAAGTGACCGCCATTGTTGCACCCATGGTGCACTACTATGTTGTATAAGTCAGTCCCCCCATGGTGTACTAATATGTTGTAGAAGTCAGCCCCACCCCAGTTCCTCCACTACAGACACCTAACCCGGCCAAGCTACCCCTGGAACTGATTTCGGCCAGTAATAGATTACTTCATTTTGGTTATACCCTACACTGAGTCTCGGCTAGTGACTGGGAAACCGGGAAATTAGTGTGTTGTCCCAGGCTAAGGGAGCACAAGTCAGCGGAGGTAGTTGGTCGGACTATCCAGCTCCATGAGCATGAGTTTGTAATGTGTAAAGTCTTTAGGGGAGCGAGACTTCATTCACAGGCGCTCAGCGGTACATGAATATTTTTAGAGGAGATGGGTCTGTGTGCAATGCCATGGCGGAGGTGAACGGCGTGGGGCCTGGCGTACAGTTACAGGAGCGACCATATCTATGATTGAGGGTAGTGTATGGTTATACTGAACTGTGGTAACAAAAGAATAGGAGGAGGTAGATATGGTTGAGAGCAGTGGCAGAAGTGTGTTAGTCAGCTGAGTGCCAAAGTCATGTAGTTGGAACAATATAAATAAATTATAATTAGATTTTTTAGTTGGAGTATACTCTTTAACCCCAAATATACAACATCTGTTGCCCTCTTTCAACAGAACTTTAAGAAAAGAATTATAATAAGGATTATATTATAGAACACTTTGAGATCATGGTTTATGGATTCTACTGTTAAAACATACGTTTTACTATGTTTTGTTAAATAAAAATATTGGACTTGGATTATAAAACCACTTATAGCCAGGAATAAATGGTCAGGTTATTATTTCGGTTAAAGTGAACCTAAACAATAACTATTTGAGGACCATATCTTGTACAGACTTTTGTGTCCAAAAATAAGATTATCTGACAATGACATGAAAGTGTCATGAAGTATTACTTTGATACATTTCCAAGTCACTTATATTCAAGATAGCCATTTAATTCTTCAACCAAAAGTTGCGTTTACAGGGTGCTGTCTCTATAATTGTATTTATTATTAAATTATTCTTCATTTACTGGACTGTATAGAGTTTCGTTATGCACATTTAATGAACAGAGTAATAGAAGCAGGAAAACTGTAGTCTCCGAGGATCCCATTTTTGATAATTTACTGGTTTCTTCCTACTAAGTGAAATCGTATATCGTTTGAACTGGGTCAGACGTTTAATGCAGGATGGCTTTTCACCCCAGCCCGGTCAAACGTTGCTCAAACAAAGCATGGGCCTACCTTTTTGTGTATGTTAGTTACTACGGGGCCACGTGGCTTTACCTGCCTCCCAGACCAGAAGGTGGCAACCCTCCTCTGTTGATCTGATAAAACTGTCCTGATTTGACAAGATACTTTTTTTTAATAGGGGCCTAGCTGTGTCTCCACCAATCTCTCAAAAGGCTGGAGATTAGAATACTCCACAAGGACAATAGAAAGCAAAGTTTGGTTCCAGCTGGTATCAAAATGTAATAATTTCTCTACCTGCACTCATCTGACATCAATAGTCTAGGGTCAATAGACAGAACAAGTGGCATACAAATACTACTGTTGAGATCATTAAATAATCTGAGTTTCTAATAAAATATATATGCTTATATGAATATATGTACCTTTTAGTGAACCTCCTATATCTATATATTGTAACAGTGTTTTTTTTCTATTAGTATATGATTTTGGAAGCCAGATGTATTATTTTAAGCACCAGGAAAGGATTTATATTTAAGATCAACATAAAATAAAGCTATAGAGAAACAAGCATTAAACATTAAATGACATAGCTACCAAGCCTCTCTGATTTATACAGCTCTGCTGCTTGATATTAAGCTCTGCAGTAGGAGTGCATTGGGAGGCGGGTCCCGCCAAAAAACTTGCAGGCGCGGGAGGTCTTGCTGGTGTTGTGGGTGGGAGCGGGCGGTCAGTCCCGGTAATCCTGCACAGTCCCGCAAGGCTGCCTTCGCGCTGCTCCCTGGGCGGAGCAAGAGAAGAGACGCTGTGAGGGAGCAACTCGAGGGCAGCCTTGCGGGACTGCACGGGAAATCTGCAGTTCAGGTAAGGAGGTGGGCGGGATTGACCACAAATGTGGTGGGAGCGGGTGGGAGTGGGGATTAAAAAAGCAATCCCGTGCAGGGCTCTACTCTGCAGTTTATTATGCTTTTGATGGGTAGTTAATTCAATTCAATTGTCAGGACCGGGGTCTTGCACCGACCTCGTGGCGGAAGTCGTCATCACGGGATACAGGTCCCAGGTGCCGGTTGCCTCGTGGCACCATCGCCCGTCTGCGTGGTAGGCCATATCCCCGGCCACGATTTAGCCGCATACCGCGCTTGGCTAAAGCACGCGCTTTCCTCATGGCAAGGGGCGTGGCTACGCTCCAGAGGCCGGAGATGGACAGGAGGGAGATGCCAATCAGGAGGAGAAGGGGAGGAGCCTACCTATCCCATACCATTACAATACCCAGGAGAGGAGACCAGGTGTGCAAAGGAGGAGACCAGGTGTGCAGGGGAGAGGAACTCCAATCAGAGACACTATAAAGACCCTGTAATCCCTACACTGATTGCTTGCTAGTTGAGCTGTGTTCCTTGTAGATACCCTATTACCTGCTACTGTCAGGAATAGTCTGTAGCGACAGGAGAGGAGTGGAGACCAGTATGCAGGAGAAACCAGGCACGGTACTTAGGTGATCAGTCCCAAAAGCATAGTCAAAGGAGAAAGCCAAAGTTCGGTACACAGATGCAGGAGCTGTTTAGTCTCCAAGGCCAAAGAGGAACACAAGGAGAAGTAGAGGCAAGCCGGGTCTGGTACACAGAGGATCAGGTAACATTAGAGGAGTCAAGGCAAGCCGGGTCTGGTACACGGAGGATCAGATAGTTATAGAGGAGTCAAGGCAAGCCGGGTCTGGTACACAGTAAAAGGAAAGAATCAGGAGCACTCAGGCGATACGTAAGGTAAGGACAATAACTGAGCTTTGCTCAGTGCTCGGTTTTAAACTTGCCGCTCTGGTATGCCCCGCCTCTCAGGGCGGGACGTCAACCGAGCGTGCACTCTGCGTTCCCTGTGTGAGAACAATCCACGGGTAGCGGGTACGCATCGCTGGAGCCGATACCTGCGGGTGGCGGGTACTCCGGTGAGTCGCTGCAGCGTGCTCTAACCCGCGGACCCTGACAGCTACCTGAAAATTTTGTGATCCCTGCTTGACATTCTTGGATTCATCTATTTGCTTTTGACCCCTATTTTGGAACTGTGACTTTGTTTGTGAACCTACGCCGCCGGTCTTTGACCTTGGAACTGTTTACGGGACTGCGGTACTATTTTTCCATTTGTTTGGTCTGTGTGTTTAAGTTACCTTGTTCATTAAAGGCTTTTTTGTCACCTGATCCTGCACTACGCTCCGTCTCTAGTTCTGACAGCAATATAATTACACCAAATATTTTACTTCCAGTTTTTGCATTTTTTTTTAAGATTATGTTTTATAAGGCATTTCAAAATGTTTTCTTAAAGTATTTCATACTATCTAGAAAAAAAAAACAAGACTATATAAAATGCCTTTAAAACCTCTTGACAATTTTTACAGATGTAAACTTGAAAACATTACAAAATTGTGGGGTCTATTTAGTAAGTAAAATATTGGTCAGAATTAGAATAACAGCCGAATTGTAGATTTTCCTAACTCCTCTTTTGGCCTTTGTTTCGAAATTCTCCTACAATTCTCTGGAAATTCGTTCCTCATGCATCACTATTTCCCCATATGTTTTTATTAACTCATACACACTAACATGCTTTCACACACACTAACATAGTTACACCCCCCACCCCCACCTAGCTTTGGCTCAGGAGGGAAGTCTACCAGCTGATGACCTGCTCGCTCCTGGTCTTCTTCCTCAGTTCTTATGCTCTGTCTCTGTCAGAGGGCCAGGAAATTACATCATATCCTGACACTCGTTGAGGCAACGAGACCCATTGGCTTCATGTTGCCAGAGAGAGGAGATTCTAGGATCTCCCTCACTGAGTCCCTTGAGGGGTGTGGGCCATGCTGTCTTGCACCTGCTGCACCCCCTCTTGCTCTTCCCTAGCCATCAGGACCCTTCTGTTACTGGAAGGTGCTGTAGACTAAATTAACATAATAAGCTAGATCTTTTTGCTGTAAGCAGTGCCTCGTAGCAGAAAGACTCAATTGGTATACAGCCATATCTGTACTAGGAAACATATTCTAAATTTCTCTTTTGGAATGAATGTTATAATTCTGGAAGACTATATAATTCTATTTTTTTTTACTGACAGCAAATTGATCAAGGCATCCGAAAGTCATCTAAAAGAATAAATGTCAATATGTCAATAATGAGCACCTGTGTGAATTCTGAAGGCTTACATTTATAATAATGTAATAATAATAATTCATAATTAATTTCAAGTATGGACTGAAGATACTTCAACATATACTCATGCAAATCAGAATCTAGAAAATCCATTTATATGGGCCTTTGTATGTGTAAATAAGGGGAAACGTTTTCCTAAAAAAATGCTGAGAACATGTGAAATATTTTTACTTTTTTTCCAGTTCATAATAAGAATCTCTAATTAACATGTCTGAACAAGGATTTCACAGCCATGTCTATTACCAGTGTCCAAATGATTTGTAGTTTTTAATTAAATTTCTGCACTAGTTATTACTGCTTTATTTTAATTCTGGGGTGATGCGGTTTTATGATGATGATAAAATTAATTTAAGACTTTACTTGCTGCAAAAGTCTGTTTGTGGTGGAATTATATTACTCACAGAGTTAAAAATACATTCAGATCCAGAAGATATATGTCCATGTGCAGATAACTGTACATCGTGTAAAACAGGCATGGAATATCCATTAAGTACGACCAATTTACAGCTTCTAGTCTAGTGTCAAGTGCTATAAGATGCTTCAAATGCATCTAATACTACATTGAAAATGCAAGATTTAGTTTTGACTTTGAAGGCAAATTAAAGCTGAGCACCATAGTGATATATACCAGAATAGCAAGGTTTTCAATTTAGTATGGAATGCAGATCATGGGGAAAAAATAAATGACATCTTAAAAGATAGTTTGTCATTGAATTGCAAATCCAGGGAGCTTTGTATTACGGTGCACAGAAGATCCAGACATTTATTTTCATCTTATCAGATGGTGGTCAATAGGAACATCATTGCCAATGCATTACAATTTGGAGCTTTCCAACTGCTATCAGATGCTCTGGGTCTGCGCTTACCTAAGAAGAAAAGCTTTAAAATATTTAAAGTTGACTCGTCACCAAAAATAAATTTCATATGAAAACAACAGAACATCAAAAACTAAATACATCTTGTATGATATTTTTTTTAATAAACAGTGTTTGTTGTTTTGTTGTGTAGCCTTAAATTAATCTTTTATTCAAACATCCTCTGTCATGCTGCCACAACCATGCAGAAACACTTCTCTTTCCCCACAGATCTGTCTGCATTATTCTAGTCCTCCTGAAGCACTTCTCTGTCAGGGCATAACCTTGGCATGTACCAATTGTGGGAGAGGTTGCCCTTGAGGTGCGGGCCAAGTCTCTGCCCTAATGCAGAAGCTCTCCAAGAGGCCAGGGTAATGCAGCAGATCACTGGGAGATGCAAAAAAGAAGAATGAAGAGGTAGAGAAAAAAGGAGAGGAAGCAGAGAACAAGAAATGGAGCTGTGCAAAATGTAGATGGAGAATGTAGGGAGGCATTGAGAAAGATTGTGACAGATAGTAAGAATACATGACAGAGCATGACAGAGAGTGAGAAAGCATGACAAAGAGAGTGCAGAAAACAGAATTGAAATTTAGAGCTTTCGGCTGAGTTTTTGGTTTTTTGGATCTCTCCTGGTATAAATTATTGAAAGTGGTAAAATTAAAATTTGTATGAATGCACAAGTCTAAAAAAATCAGTATTAATATATTTGTACTCATCGTCTGTGTAGTGTTGACGTCTTTTGGCCCAATTCACACTGAGAAATTAAAACACCATGAGGGTATCTTTGTTCAAAATTTCTGACAACTTTCCTTAACCTAGATTTTTAAATTGTTTCTAATTTCCTTTGTAGGATTTCTTTCTTGTACACTTTTACTTTTCTGTTTAAATGAGTTTCATTCCTTTTTGTTTATATCCTTTTTATAACTATTCCATCTTGTCTTTAAAGTATGAAGATATTGTCTTTAAAGTATTTATTTTGTTATAGCTTATCTTATTATAAGGGCTGGACTGGCCTACTGGGATACTGAGAAATTTCCTGATTGACCATCTTACCGTCACAAGGGCTGGTCTGGGTGGCATGAGCAGGACAGTTTGGGGAGATCACAGATCTTGCGCTTACCGGCACAACATTAGGGGAGTGCGAGGTCTGTTACTAGCACGTTCATGTTCCCTAGCACTATGCACCGGAGATAAATGCCTAGTTCCGGGATAGGATGCCATATAAAGGGTAATCAGCATCAAGCACCCACTGCCAGAGGGGCAAAGGCAGACGTCTGAAGCTCCCACTACAGTATTGTAAAAGAAGAGCGGGAGAGAAAAACGGGAAAAAAGGGGGGGTAGATGATGGGGAGAATAAGGAGGGAAAATCTAGGAAATGGGGAGAAGCGTTTAGGGGATTGTGAGAACGGGGGTACTCCGGTTCTCCGGGTCAAGACCCGAATCCCCCCAGTCGCGGGGTCTTGACACTCCCTGCTGCCCGCCCATTTTCCCTTGAAATAGGGGTGTTTCCAGCAGACGTCAGAGTGAACGCCCCTAACGCCAGAGGGAACTCCCCAACATCAGCAGGACCGCCTACCAACGTCAGGGAAGGCTCCGTGTAGCTAGAGGCCAAAAGTATGGATATGACATCATATCCGGCACGGCGCTGACAAGCAGACAGGCAGAGCAAGACCTCGGAGGCCAGGAACAGGGAGGCATAATGCATTTGCATGTCATATATTTAGCTTATGACGTGTTTGCATATTTTGACTTAAAAAAGCTTTTAGACTGTTGCAATAAAGTTTTGAAAGATATTTTAAAATGTATTTTGTTAGTTCCATGGGAAGAGGAATAAGAGGAAAAGAGAAGAAATAAAGAAGGGAATAAAGAAGAAAGTGGAATAACGGAGAAAAGAAAAAGGGAAGAAAAAGAGAAGATAGACTAGAGAATGATTATCTCCTATTATCTCATTTTTTTATTTTAATATTATCATTGTATCATAACAAAGAAAACTGAATTTAAGAGAGAGGCGATAATACAGTGTAAGAATTAAACCTTTGCAGTATCCTATTTCTTCTCTAACAGAAGTAAATTAGGTGAACATGGGACCACCTCTGTAGCACTGCTGGTGATGTCTTTTAAATGGGCCAAGGCTGTTCAGGGTGCCAGCTTTACAGAATACAACTTATGTTCCTGGGCCTAATATAATGAGAAAATATTGAGAATGCCTTCACAATTATTAAAAGAAAAAACACAGAAACATCTGAATTTGCTAATAGCTTGTTAGGTGAAGAAAGGTAGTTACCGGATTCATACATAGCATAGTTAAAGGGTTTTCCTTGCACATCTAACGCTGCTCAATTTGCTTCACCAATATTTCTCCATTAAAAAATGCCACTTGGGTGTTTAAATGTTTTAGAATATATATGTACAGTATTTAGTGTCAGGACCCACCTACACTTGAGTACTTTGGCTAGTGGTGGGCTAAGCATGATATGGCCAAATATGGCTAACTCTAATGGCCCGAAAATATCAGGCAATCAGTCTTTTCGCAGTAGTGCAACCCCCATTGGTGGGGACACACACAAGAAGGGAGTGTGTTGGCAGTTCAATGACAGCCAATGCATGTGGGGCGTTGCTTGCAAGTATCGCCATCAGTGTACAGCGAAACCACCCCATGCCAAAAAACAAGCAGCCTAAACAGGTAACTACTAACCAAGAGAGCATCCCCAGTAAGTGTGGATGCGATGCTCCTGTAGCTTAATAGGTATGCAGATACGGAGTGTTCCGTGTTGATTTTAAAATCCCGTTTGTTGGTGAACCAAAAGGTTTTGTTGCGAAAATGTTAGTCAGTGTTTCTGAAAAAGTTAAAAAAGAAATTGAGTTTGGTTTACTTAACAAGTAACCAGTTATAGGCACGTGACCTACAGATTTAATATAGTGTACCTGGCTATACAATTGGAATATTTGTATTTCAACTTACAGTTATCTGTCTAATTGGCTGAAGAGGGCACAAATAGTCTTATTCAGTCCCAGTCCTCCAGTGGTTGTAGCATTTAATCCAAGCAGTCTAAATGGAGCAATTATTCCTTTCCACCACCCTTGTCGATCACTTCTCTTTTATGTATTGGTAGGCTGTGAATCTCCCTTTAATGATGGATTGCCCAAATCATATCCACTATTGCTCCATTGACCAAAAAAGATACTCATGGTAACAGAATAAACGTGTGAGAAGGAAATATTAAACATTAGTATCGCCTTCACCCACTACCAGAAAGCTATTGCAGCTATTTACTTTGTTTTGGTGTTCTGTCTATCTGCTTTCCTGGGGGTATTTTTACTTTGGTGCCCACCTTAAGCACTTGCATACACTCCTGTATTTGTTGTTGAATGTTGGACATGAAAACCCAACCAATGATATCTCCTCCTCTGATCTCCCCATAGCGCAAAGGTTGTAAAAGCACGTAGCGCTCTCCTAGTTCATCAGGGATGGTGTTCTCTGTGCAATGATTCCACTCACTGATGGAACTGTCCAGGATGAAGTTTATCTGATATAACTGAGGAACCTCTAAATTGCCAGTATAGCAAGAAAAAGGGGGTGTAGATTTGAGTGTTTGATCCTTGGGGACCAAGATTGCACAGGGCGGGCTGTTTGGGGACAAAGTTAACTCATGATGGGATGTTTGGGGACAACGATGTCAAGTCCTATGTGTGTGTAATCTGGGTGCTGGTCAGGTTCTGTATAGGCAGCGTGGATGCCAGGGCTGGCTTTGGGGTGTACAATCTGTGAGGTATACCTGTAATTTAGGGGGTTTTTATGTGAATTCCAGTTGTTCAATACCTGCGAAGCTGTTTCTGTGTATTTTTTATTTGATCTATACCCGCAATGCTGAGTTTACATGTGATTTCCAGGTGATCTATACCTGCAATGCTGGGTTTGTGTGTTCAATTGATCAATACTTGCAATTCTATGTTTCCATGCATTTGAATCTGTTTATTTGATCTATACCTTAAATGCCGAGTTCACATGAAAATTTCAATTGATCTATACATGTAAAGCTGGGTTTGTGTGTTCATGTGTTGATCTGTACCGGCAATGTTTCCATACATTATTTATGTATACCTGCAAATATGGGGTTTGTATGTCTTATTCAGTGCTGTTTTATGTGTTTATTTGATCTATACCTGAACTACAGGGAGTTAGTAAAAGAGAGGTATGGCTTAGAGAAAAAGGGGACAAAGGGATTCTGGGGATGATTATAGGGGAGAGGACCTCTCAATGTTATGGTAGGGTCAGAAGGAGGGAAGACTGCACTGACTCTCACAGTCTTCCTCTAATTTGTAGTGAGTGTGGCAAATATTTTTTATGGTGTGGTAGCGGAGGGAATTATTGCATGCTAGGGGGTGTAGAGTGGGGCCCAAAAAAATGCTTGCATAGGGTCCAATTATTGTGTTTGTAATCTCATGCCCTTCCCTCAATGGCAGAAATAAAATGTGGTCACCGCAGTGTGTGTGTATGGGCAGTGTTTTTAAGCCAGTGTGTGTGTATGCGTGCGCGTGTGTAAAGGCGGTGTATGTGTATACATGTGTGTATGAGCAGGCTTGTGTAAGGGCAGTGTATGTGCATGCATGTGTTTATGGGCACGTGTGTGTGTAAAGGCAGTGTGTATGCACAGTCTGTGTGTAAGAGCAGTGTAGGTATTTGTATGTTTATAAGCAGGTGTGTTTGTAAAGGCAGGGTTGTGTAAGGGCAGTGTATGTGTATATGTGTGTTAATGGACTGGTGTGTGTAAGGGCAGTCAAGTGTAGGGGCAGTGTATATGTGTGTTTATGGGTAGATGTGTAAAAGGGCAGTGTATATCTATATGGGTGTTTATAGGCAGTCATGTGTAAGGGCAGTATAGGCGTGTTAATGGGCAGATGTGTGTGTAAAGGCTGTGTGTATGTGTAAATGTGTGTGTAAGGAAAGTGAAAATAATATAACCTCTGTGAAAAAAAGAGCTGGGGGGCACAATTTTCCATTCTTGCCTCGGGCGCAAAAGTTGCTAGCTAAGGCTCTGGACATTTTTCATAAGCTTACAGCCAGTTTGGATTGTAGGATTGCGCTTGAAGTGATGAAACTGGTGTTATAGGTCACTTATGGTATACACAGAATTGCTTTTATTATAATGATCTCCCTCCACACAGATCATAGTACATTTTAGTATGGCAGACAAGTTGATTGCATATAACACTGTCTTTTCTTAGCCATCTAGCATGACTTTTATTTGCATTTTCTCATGGTCCTTTATTCTTCTAAAAGATTAATTGGTAATGTAGTCATAAATTAAAGGAGACATTCTTCTTCTACTTCTCCCCTATAACCTTGCTTCTTCTTGCTAAGTATTCTATAAAAAAGAAATACCTTTGCGTATATAATGGAAATGTGATATATTGCATCGATGTGGTTATTGTCGTATTTACTTTGTGAACCAAATACAAAAAAAAGTTAGAAAACCCCACGTCTATACAGATTTTACATTTTTATTTTAATAAAAGTAAACCAGCATAATGCTTCGAGACAGGCCCGGACTGGGACAAAAAATAGGCCGGGGCATTTAAGCCTGAGCAGCCCATTTTTATTTATTTATTGTTAAAGCCCATCCTTCATGTACCATCTTTGCATTTACTCACTCATCCACACAAATCATTTACACATTCATTAATGCAGTCTCACAAATCATTCAGCTAATCATCCTCACAGGAATTCATTAATTGTCATACGCATTCACACAATTCATCACACATTTATTCATTCATTCTCATGCGCATTCACACTACCACCTCTCCCCATCTTATCTGCCCCTTCTCACTATGTTCCCCTTTCCTCTATCTACCCCCCCTCACCCTACTTACCTTGTTGCCGGAGCAAGCAGCAACTGCGACCGGGCCCGCGGCAGGGCCGGATTGACTTAGGGGCTGATGGAGCTGCAGCTCCAGGCCCCCACCTTAAACTAGGCCCAGTCCTGGACCAGACTGACTGGGCCTATGCGGCCTCTACGGCCGCATTAACGCAGAGCCCCTTAAGCCCGCCGCAACTGCGACCGGGTCCGCCACTCTAAGGGGCTGGGAAGCCCCCACCAAGGCCGGCCTTAGGGGTCTGCGGCCGCACAGGGATTAAATGAAAACATCTGGGTTTTTTTTTCAACTTTATTTAACATCCTCCATGTTAAAAGTTTAAATAAATAAAGTTTAAAAAAAACTTTATTTAAC
Organism: Spea multiplicata; assembly: GCA_009364415.1. Taxonomy (NCBI): domain Eukaryota; kingdom Metazoa; phylum Chordata; class Amphibia; order Anura; family Pelobatidae; genus Spea; species Spea multiplicata. The sequence continues at coordinate 22,535 of VKOC01004474.1, forward strand.
ATGGAGGATGTTAAATAAAATAAAAACAAAACCCGATGTTTTAATTTAAACCCTGTGCGGCCGCATACCCGTAAGGCCGGCCCTGTTAGGGGCTTCCCGGCCCCTTAGAGTGGCAGACCCGGTCGCAGTTGCGGCGGGCTTAAGGGGCAGGTGCCCCTTATGCCCTGCGTTAATGCGGCCGTAAAGGCCGCATAGGCCCAGTAAGTCCGGTCCTGACAGGGCCTATTTTAAGTCACCTAAGTCAATTCGGCCCTGCCGCGGCCTGCTTCGAGAGGTATCAGCCCTTCATCGAGAAGTTCCAATTTTATATAATGAAAAACAAAAAAAATTACAAAGCTACATAGATTTAAAGTCTAATTTTTGGAGTATGCCTAATAATCATTTGACTATGGTTATATTTTTCAACAATTTACATTTAGGTCACATAAACATAATTTCCCAGCAGTGACAATTCTGCTGTCACTTGATCAATATGCTGTTCCATCAATTCCATAATACTGACCCTTTTGGACATCATGTCATCTGTTTTGATATTGCCGAAAATGATCTATTTCTATATGTCACCCTGACGACTGAGAGTTTTCCTAAAGGGCTTTTCCTTTGTCTATATCATAATGTTAAGTAACTGTCAATGTCTTGAAATTGGAAATCAATTCCTAATTAAATTTTTTTTGTTCTCACTTTTCATGGTGGTTCCATTACGAACAATTGTGCATGTATCAGTAATACACATTCCTTAAACCATATTGTAATATGATATCAAGTCAACTCCTTTTTAATTCCCCCCCCCTGATTAGCATTCACATACAAATACTCCCCCCACAAAAGCATATCTTTGCCACTATGGTATTTTAGCGGAGAGGCTGTCCAGCTCAATATTCTGTATTTGTCATGAACCGGGGGAGCAGGTCTAGTAGGAGCCCAGGTGCAGGGGATACAAGGGGCTCTGTCTGTACCCCACGATGCATTATGGTCTGGGGTTGTTACAGACAAGCGCAGGAATAAACCACAGACAACAGATCAGGATTAAGAGTTGTATTGAATGCGATGGTACAACAATATATATGCAATGGCAGTTACTTGGCAGGAAGCCCTCTTGCGGGGCACACGGCAGATAAGCCCTCTTGCGGGGCACGGCGAATAAGCCCATGGGGCACGGCCAGATAAGCCCTTCGGGCACCGCGGCAGATAAGCCCTTGCGGGGCACACGGCAGATAAGCCCTTGCAGGCTACGGCAGTGCTGGGTGAGCGGGTACTGGAGCAAGGCAGGTACTGGAGCAAGGCATGTACTGGATCAAGGCAGGTACTGGAGCAAGGCAGGTACTGGAGCAAGGCAGGAACCAAACAGGTAGTCCTCTGACTTCATCAATGTCAAGGCCCAGACTGCAGGGCTGGACAGCTTTATATAGGCTGTGATAATCAGGTAGCAAGGTGCACCTGGACATGGCAATCAGGTCTGAGTGCTGGAAAGTGGCAAGGGTGGCCACTAGTGGTCGGCAAATGAAAATGAACAACAAAGTTTGAACAAGTCCAGCTAGCGCATGGTGAACCGTGACAGTATTCATATATTGTGTTACCTTTAAGTGTGATATATACATGCTGTATTTCACTGAGTGTAGTAGTATTACAAATTTAAAATTAACTGGTTCTTTACATAGATCCTACACATTGTCGAGCATAGGCTGGTCTGCTTTATGCCGACTTAAGTGTCCAGTTTATGAATGACCAGTCAGCCGCATTATAAAATAAGCAAGATAGCATGTATTTAACTAACTAATCTATTTTATTCAATACTTAGGGTTATCTTTTTGTGTGAGCGACCAGTAAAATGCAGGATAAAATTGATGAACTTTTCGTATGATTTTAATTCATAAGAAGCAATCCTTTTCTGGATTTATTTGGTACTGTATGTCCAAAGTGACCTCTTGTGATTCATCAGCCAGCAGCACATGTAACTCCATCAAACCAAGGTGGACTGATAAATGCTGAAAAAGGGTTATACATTTAGAGCAACTCTGGTGCAATGTCCTAAAGGACAAATGCGGAACATTGAATTAGTTGCTATGGTGACTGGAGTATTTCTTTCCACTTTTTTCACTTTTCAACAAATTGCTCATAATACGCTAACCCCCATTGTCTTGTAAAACAGTATACCCTGTGAATGCCTTACATCAGGAAAAAGAGGAAAGAGGGAAGTTATATAAGTGAATTCATCACAGAAACTGATGGACTGTTTAGGTTGGTTAATACTTTACACCAGGCTCTTTTTATATTAAACTTCCATTGCGCTCAAAATAATACTTTACATACAATGTCCATAAAGTTAGCCCTACAAAAGACATAGATAGTGTGGTAGACTTTCTTTCCTCACTGATACAACTAAATATTTTACAGAGCCAGCTAAGCTCTTCTTGTGTATTATCTGGGAATGGCCATTGATAATACGTAGTGATACCAGGGAGTTTAAATGCTCAGCTCCGCTTTTAAGTGAATTGACTCCAAAGATAATTGATTAATTTAATATTGAAACATTAAACTTTGTAGATCATTACATACAACTTTGGGCAAAAAGTCCTTAGTGGTCATATTGGACAGCTGAGTATTATATCTATATCTAAGAATTGGCCTGCATTGAAATGATCACTGTATGATTCCTTTGAGTGGCACCAGAATTTTTTTCTGTGCAGATCTGAACAAAAACATTAACTATTAGTTTTAATGTGACAGAAATAGTAAATGCATTAGGGCACTGAAAGGAAAATAAAGAAAGAGAAAAAATGTTCCATAAAATAATTTTAGAGGAGCAGAGGATTAATAACAGTAAATATAAGTTTCTGTTTGATCGGAATGTTGCATTGCTATTGAAAATACATCTTTTTAATAATACAATTTTTACATGGTTTTCTCATTGTTAGGTATAATGCAGTCCTGTTCTTGTTTTTTATTTTTGTTGTTACACCTCCTCTTCTTTTTCTGTATTTCTAATAAAAATCAATAAAATATAATTGAAAAAGTGTTAAGATATAAATAATATAATAGAATGGAAGGCAAGCAGTTGGTAAAAGGGTGCAATTGATATGTATTCAATACAATGATTTCTAAATGGAAAATGAATTTAATAAGCAACTGCTACAAAATATCTAAAAGGCCTTATACTGCATTGCAAAGTGTGCCTTTTCTTGATGGGTTGATGTTATTACATTAGTCATTTTAATGTGTTTAAATGATTTCATGTGCATTATTTAATTCAATGATAGCATTTTCATTTTCCAATTAAGTCAAGGATGGAAGTTTACTCTACCAGTCTATTTCCCTAGACATAACATTCAAGAGGTATTCCAAAATTCAATTAAAATGAACACCAAGTCATTAAAAAGACCATCTCCTTTTTGTATGTGCTACTCATTGAAGCTTTACTTAACCCATTAAAAAAGTTTCTATAATGGTCTACCTAAATCCTTTCTTAAATTTATAATGCAGATGTGTATTCAGATGTTCACTAAATGGTAAGCACTATCTGAAAAGATTCTTGTTTATTTTATCAATGAAACACCCTAATACAGAAACACAATAGGGTCTCATGAATTAGACAACAGAGTTAGAAAATGTTGTCTTGTAATTTTAATTCATAGGAATCTGTTACTGTCCTAGCATTTCAGATAAAGAAGATTATCTATATTTATGGGCAGGCCTAACATACAAGTAGTTGGGGACAATGTTATGGATGCTAGCATTCATGTTTTGTTGTTCATAGTTACCTACGGTTTCATGGGGAGATTATCAGTCCCATATTTCTCTAGCGGGGCTTCTGTACAACTTCCGTGTCATCATCTGTACTGCATAAAATGACAGTATAGGTTTAAAACATATTACATCACATTCGACTTAAGTATGGGCATCATAAGGAGACTGTTTGCAACAAAAGGTTATAAATTGTAATGAGCAGGGAATGCCTGCACTTAATTGTCCGACCAAGAATTTCCACCTGAAGAGTAAGGGCCCCCTCTAGCATGTGTCTGAAACAAAAACTCAAAGGGGTGTTCAATGTTTTTTTGTCTGCTCTGCTGAGCATAACATAGAGTATGAGACTTATACTAAATATGCAAGGAACTCAGCTTTTGTTTTGTGCCCTTTTATATGGCTGGCTAATGCTAGATATAGCAATTGATTATTCCATTCTTGCCTCAGTGAAGACTGCTACTGGGAATAGAATTATATATTGTATTGAATATAGGTAGATGCTTAGGTGTTGCCTGGTGTGTAGGTGGGGGGATATTTTACATAAGCATTGTTACATAATTCTAGCATAGTTTAGCGTGTATAGATCAAGGGTGAATAAATCCATACCTCAAGGGCTGCAAACAGGCCACAATATTTGGATATTCTAGCTAGAGTGCAGGTATCTCTGTTAAAATTAGTTAAACTACTTGTTTTCCAGCAAGAATGCACAAATTATTCTTGTTTGTGACCCATGAGGACGGGCATCATACACCCCTGATATAGAACATATGATTGAATTTTTGGTGCAATGCTGTGCTTATTGAGAAAACACCTTTATTGTGCATGGAGTAAACAAAAAATGGTATATGGAATTAATAGATAGCTTCAACCTATTGATGATAATGAGATTTTAACATTTAAGTGGCACTGGGTTTATTAGTAGGGTACACAGGATATGTAAATTTTTTAGTATTGTATTTGCTTGATTATAAGACGAACCAGATTATAAAACGACCCCCCAAAATCTGAATATTAATTTAGGGAAAAAAGAAATGCCTGAATATAAGACTATCCTATAGGAAAAAACATTTTTTTACCGGTAAATGTTAATTCATGTAAACTATGTAAACAATTTTTTTAATAAAAGCTATGATTGAGAAAAATATTTTGTTTTTTATTTCCTTTTATTTTTTAACCTGCCCCCGGTGCGGGGAAGTCGCAGACAACCCCCGCTGCTAACAGCACCTCCTTCCGGCTGCAGCAGAAGTTGTCTACGCGAATCGCGTAGACGTCTACACGCTGTCCCGGCTACACACTGGGGATCCAGAAGCACCGGTAAATTTGGGGGATGGGCATAAGACAGGAGGATCCAGGTCCCCTGCAGTGCTGCGGGGGATCTGGATCTTACTCTCATAGTCAGACCTATTTGAGGTCTGATTATAGGACTACCCCGATTATAAGATGAGGCGTCTTTTTCAGAGCATTTGCTCTGAAAAAAAACCTCGTTTTATACTCGAGCAAATACGGTAATTTATGTGTGGTCTAATCATATATCAGATTAAGTTTGTGCCTTAATCCCATTGTTTGGTCAATTTTTGATCTGTTGGAGCATAGGTTACACATTTTGGAGTACACATCAGCCTGTTTTATCCTATGTCACACCTACAATACCTTTATATATTTATTGGATACATTTATTTACTATAGACTAAAGACTAAAACTATTTTTGTTCTAATCTCATAATGATGCGCCATAATAATTGTAGGGGTCCTCTGTTGAACAGGTTTCTGGTATTTTGTATGGTGTTTTATACAAATTTGACTGCGCTTTAAAAATTCAATCCATTTTGTCTTATCATATTTGACTGTATCCCTAGGAATATTTCCAACAGTTTTATGGCTATTTGTAAAATCATTATTTTTATGTCTTTGAATCTATTTATTTTGATGTCAGAGAATGTCTGGGTATTTTTTGACAAACTATTCAGGTAGGAATGAAATTAATCAATGTATAATTTGGATATTTTTGTTTTCACCCAATAAAAAAGAAGGTAGAAAAAAAACCAACTCAATATAACAGTGTTATGATTATAAAAGGAGCCAGATAAACTACTCTTAAGAGAGAAATTGTTAGTTGAAAAGTGAACAATAACCTGCATGAAATTTCCCATCTGATTCACAATCACTCAGTTCCCAACTGTGCCTTTAGCTAGGCTTTGTTGTAGATGTCTCAGCAACTGTACTAAGACTGGGTTATATAAATGTTTAAATCTGTATTTTGGTAATTTATTGTTGTGTATTATTGAGACTTCTTTATTAATTAATTATTAATGTTAAAGTAGACATTCAGAAATAAGTCATTTGCAGGGAATACTTATAAAACTATCAATTGTCTTTTAGAAAAGTAACATTTTAAATATTTAATTACAGTGGGTAAATACCTGTTATTTAAATATTAACTAGACATACAGCAGATTTAGAAAATTTCATTGCAGCTCATTCCTTGAGAGCCCAAGCATGACAGAAGTGGTTAGATGGTCAGAAATCAATTCGTAATTTAAGCATTCACTACTCTAGAGGGAAGATTTAAGAAATATAAGCTTTTTTATCCATTTGGTGATTAACATTTAAATCTATTAAAAAAACAGGGCGGAGGAGCAGGTCATTGACATACTTTAAGTAACTTTTAAACAGGTGTGAAAAATGCTGTAAAGTCAGTGAGTCAACTGAAGCAAAATCTAAATCAATTTTGTATGACCACCCTTTGTATTTGAAAAACCATCAGTTTTTCTGGGTACACTTGCAGACACTTACAGGACTTCTTTTTCGTCTTTAAACTGAAGATAGCACCCCTGATGGTATTGCTTGATGAATAAGTATCTGCCTCTACTTCTCAGCATTGAGGAGACCATTAATTCTGACCAATTCCCAAAACTTGCAAGAAACCGCCACTATGCTTCACTGTTGCCTGCAAACACTCATTCTTGTACTGCTTTCCAGTCCTTCAGCGACAAACTTCTGCTACTGCAAAATAGATCAAAATTTTACTCATCATTCCAGAGCACCTGCTGACTTTTTTCTGTACCACACTTTCTATGTTATCATGAATAGTTTGAGTCACTTGGCTTTGTTTCCACTTTTTGCTTTTTGACCACAAGTCTTCCATGAGACCACTTCTGACCAGAATTCTCCGAGCAGTAGATGGATGTATCAGGGTTCCACTGTTTTCTGCCAATACTGAGCTGATGGCACTGTTGGACATCTTCCAATTAAGAAGGGACATAAGCATGATGTCTTTCATCTGTAGAGCAGTTTCCTTGGCAGACTACTGTGTCTACAGCCCACAAAATTTCCAGTTTCTTTACGATTATCATCCTTCTGTTTTTATGTTTGTATATAAAGGTAAAGGTATGTATGATCGCAGTTACATTTTAGGTTTGCCACAACCGATTCTAAACTCGGGATACAGACATTCATCTGTCTTACCATGGTGTCTGACTTGAAAGAGTCTTTTCAGCAACCTCACCTTGTTGAGTCTAGTTGTTACTTTTGTTTCAGTTAACTGTGTTTCAACCTACATATCAAATTGATGATCATTAGCACTTGCTTGGTATATATTTTGTTTTCATCCATTAACTTAAATATATTTTTTTATATAATATAAAAGTATTTCTCATACATCATGCAATAATAATAAAAGGACATATATATAGTAATACACTCAATTTACTCAAAACATATAAGAGATTTATGCTTGTCGTATTACAAGGTAATAAGTACAAAATATTTGATAACATTTGTTCAATTTTATCCACACAAACATTCTAGACTGGTGTTTCTATGGTTCCAAAAGAAAGGCCTATTTGTCTCGAAGAAAAAACATCTAATTTGAAAGGGAATCTAGATTAAACCAACATGTGGTAAAAAAACGTCAAAAAAATGATTAACATCAATTAACAATGATTCTACGAAAATGAAAATACAAATTAGGCTTGTGCAAATTGACTAAAAACTGTTTTTTTGTTTTGTTTCTGATCCATTTGTTTTCGAACAATGAAATTTGAAGGGTTTTTGTTTATTTTGAAACAAAATGTGTGTCACTCCCTCTCATTCGTTCTCTCTCGCTCTTTCACACTCTCTCTCAATATCTCCCAACCTTCTCCAATAACTGCTTCCATGACTCTGCTACTTTGTCTCCTTCTCGGGAGCTCTTCTTATTCTTCTGTTTCTTCCAGCTCTTCTCTACACCAGGCTGTCCCTGCATTGTCTCTTCCGTGCACAATATAGTGAAACCTCGACGCACACCCTCTCCCTCAATTAGAGGAATGGGGAAGAGGCTGTCCCTGTGGCGCTTCTGTTTCTCAACGTATCAGTCTGCATTATTCTGGCCTAGTAAAGTACTTGTGTGCACAACACAATGTCCACCCTGTCGAGAAACTACTACACCAGGCCTGGATAACACTGAGACAAGCGGACCACTGGAGAACACAGAAGAGAACAAAAAGTGGAGAAGCGGAGGTATGGTAAAGGTAGGAAATTACCTTTAAGAGTGAAAAAACTCAACAAAATGCAAACAAAAATTGTTAGTAGTTGGGACCCCACCTGAGAATTCAGGTTGGCTACTTGAAGCAACTTCTGCATGTGCCTAGGGGCCAGAACAGACACTGCCTACAATGTTCACAAAGCCAATGCTGGATCTGACTAGAGGTAAACATATCAGATACGTGCCACAAAGTGGAGGGGGGGGGGGCAAATGCATATAGGGGATTCTGCAGAATCATTCCATATTTGCATTCAAAAGGATACTTGTCTTCTACAAATTACATGGTGTCCAACTTGTTTACCAGCTATAAACAGAAAACAGACCAATCTCTTTTACTTTGTATTATTCACTTTTTTGTAGATTGTCTACAATTAGACATGTTGTATTCCACATTTGGTAATTGTTGCTTTGCGATTTGCTAAAATACATGTGGATAACACCATCACTTTTGCATCAGGATCTGACATTTCAAGTAAACATTGATATTCACACGAGGCCTCGCTTCAGTGTCACGTTAATGCTTTATGGCCTGTACATTTTACAGAGAAATAAATAAAATTCCTTTTTGGAGCTATGACTCTCCACAGAGTTTCTCACAATGAGAGTTTCTCACAATGCTTGAAGGGTAAAGTGGTGGCTTTAAAACGTATCATCAAAAAAGAGTTGCACTCAAAACGCTATGTATATTTATGTACATATTAATGTAAGTAATGTTTTTTATGTTATACATACACATATACTATTATATATGAGTGTCGTTAAAATTATGTGCACCTTTTCCTTCTCTATTTCCTACTTTTATTTCTTTTGTCTGTCTCTCTCTCTTCATTTTTCCTATGTCTGCTGTCTTTCTTACATCTCTCACTCCCTCTTTTTCCTCTTACTATATGCTTTTGTCTCACTATATCCTTCCTTCCCTTCTTCTGTGTCTCTCTACCCTCTCAACCTTTTTTTTTCCTTTTCTCTCTCTTTTTTCCCCTCTCCTCCCTCTTTTCTTCTCACTTCCCGCTTTCTTTCTTTCTTTCTTGCCTTTCTTATCATCTTTTAGGGTCAGGGCAGGAGGAGTGGACCAGAAGAGGAAAGAGATGAGTCCGATCAGAGGGGGTGGGAAGGAGTGGGTCAGAGCAGTGGTGAGCAGGAGAGGGCAAGTCAGACCTGTGGGCTGATGTGTGGAAAGTTCTCCCGCAACTGCAACTGTCCCTTTAAATTACTTTCTTTAGTTCACATAACTTAATTCTTTACATTTCATCACACTTCTATTTCATTCCATTTTTTCCCTTTAGAACATTTATAACAAAAAGGACACTTTTATTATTGCCGTGTTTTCTTAAAGAGTTTATCTGGTTTTATTAAATGCTCCTTTTTAAATGATTAAGTAATTCCTCAATAAACTTATAGCTGTTCTATATAAAATGCTAAAGTTAGCATTAAGATCTCCACATCAGTGCCAACATAAAATGGAAATTAGAGGGCATGACTGACACAGTACTAGATGATCAGTCATCTGAGACCAAGCAGTATTATATGGCTAAACGTATCTATTTTGCATTGTGCAAGCAATTTTTAAGCAGTTTTCTTAGAAGCATGTTACAAAGCTGCTTCTTGAACCTGACAAGTTCCATCAAAAGATGCATATGTTACTTGTGAGCAGCTGGTGGAAATGAGCTGTTATTAATTTTATTACATGTAATCATCCAGAAGCATTTGGGTAGGAATCTGAAAATAATAATATTGCATTTGCTCTGTCTAGAAACAATAGCATTATTATGATTTTAAGACAAAGACTCTTTTACAGAGAAAATGTCTGTGGTCTGTTGTTATCTATCTCTGAATGATATACATTCGAACCAGTGATTTATCACTTACTGTATGTTTTTGTTGTTTTCAAAGTAGAGATAAGGCAACTTTCTACTAAGCCTGTAATAAAAGGTGCTGTTCCACCACCTTTGCAGAATCTACCACATTTATTAATACATGCTGCATTAGTAAGCCTACTACAGACCAGTAAGGCTAATACCTGTGGGAAAAATAATGAAAATCAGATAAGGTTTGAATGGTTAATTATGTAAATGGCTTGCAAGAATGGCATGGGTATACTGTAGGGAAATTATGTCAATTTGACTTTTCTTTACAAGAAAACTAAAATAATAGAGCAGGAGGATCAGTAGATGAGAATATCAACATTTTAGGACGGGGTTTGACACTGCCCCTGATCCTGCCTGTACAAATGGACCTTTGGATGCTAGGGTAAGAACCACGAGAGACAGTTTTTTTTTTAACAGTCACATTCCCCTTCTGTTATGTCTTCATTTGCTTTACTTTAAACAAAATACTTAATTGAAGATTAAATTAAGGCCAAGGTTTGGGGAGTTTTTTTTGAAAACAATAGTCAAGCAGAAGTCAAACTAAGAAACTAAGTCCCAAAGATCACCTAGAAACTGTCTCACTGCATGGACAATGGGGAGACGATAATATCAGAATTAAATAGTTGTGAAATTGAGGTTGTGACACTAAACTGGGCTTAGTGTGATGCTCTAGAACACTACAAAACTTGCCAGACAAAGGTGACCAATGAAATAGATAGACATGAAAACTAAAGTGGAAGATGCTGAAGGCATGTGACATATGGGAGCCAGCAGCAACTCTCTTAATACAGAACACACACATATTTTACGTGTTCTTAACTCCCAGCAACAAAAAGTCAAGCAACCACTTTTAGGCCAGCAAGACTCGACTTTTTCTATGCAACCCCCCCCCCCCCCCCCAAATGAGACAAACTGAGGCAGCTCTATGAGAACATTCTAGAAGACTGGCCACATTTCTTTTAATCTTTGTACGGTCTGATATCTTTCCAAGGTTTCCGGGAAATAGAGAAGCGGATTTGTGTCTCCAAAGAAAATTATATATAACTTTGTGCACAGGTGCTGCATAAACCATAAATATGGGTGACCCATATTTATGGTTTGTGCAGCACCTGTGCACATAATTATGAGTCCTTGGGTTGAGCACTTGGAGAGCAGGGTGAGCCAATTACTCATTTCCCTTCACTGTGAACAGATTGGAGTGCAATGTTTGATGAAACCTGCAACAGATGCAGTGATGGGCATTTAAACTCCTACAATCCATGCACAAGTGGCACGGGCCTTATCCTGTCCTTGGAGCCAGGGGACATTTGCTCAAGGATAAAACTCGATCGACCACCTGGATTTATAGTTTTAGTTATCTTTGTGCATGCAATAAGGAATAAATTCAATCTGCAAACATAAAGTACACATTCCAAGTTATTTTTTATAGAGGTCTCAGAGGTGTATTCACTTAGATGTAAGAATCCATTTCTCTGATACAATCTTTCCCAACTTTCTAGCCAGTTTGGCTTCTACAGTTGTCTGATTTGTACAGCAAAATCAATTTGCTGTGGTTATGTATCTCTTGCCTGGTTAAAAGGGTCAGTCTGAATCTGTACAATGATATCAACCTACAAAATATTTGTCATTACGCGTGAAAGCACTATGCTTTTCATGGATCTACTTTATCCTTTGCAGCTTGATGGCAGAGAAATCCTATTTTGAACACTAACCTCAAGTAATGTTCTTTTGATGAATTGCATTCATTGTCCTTGTATTAAGGTTTGCTCTTGTGTCTGCTTCTTACAGTACTTCCCTGTGAATAAACGTGCTCCGGCAGATTATAAATAAATGAAGCTAAGCTACATGCACACATAATGGATAAATATAGAAGTTGCTTGTTAAGTAAGAAACTTGCAATCGCAAATGTGCATTTAGGTATTTAACTTGGATTCTCTTTAAGTATGTTTATAATATATTGCAGTTTGTAGTATTTGTTTCAAATGTATACATTTACATATGCAGGTAATAAATCATCTATTCTGATCACATAGTTACAAAATGCTCTTAACTATAGTGTTTTATCTATTTTATATCTGGTTAATCATGACAAACACAAAGTATGTTAAAAACTAAGTGTGCTTTTTAATGAATAATAAAACTAAACTTGTTAGCTAAGAATTATGACAAATCAGATATGGCTTACCAAATAAAAAAAAACAAGTAGAATCCACCTACACTGACATTTATTTTTGTAACTGAAAGCATTAAAAACATGCAAGGGATCTATAGATCTAATGTTTGCTACCTTTGCTGTAAGCAGCACAGTAATGTAATGTTTTATTGGGTGTTACAATTCTCCAGCAGGGGGAGTAAAGTTCCAATTTTAGATTTAGCTAGTTGCTAAATATATACTCAATGTCTCTCATGGACAAAAACTTATTTAATGTAGTTTTGGATAACATTCACTCTCAAAGCTACATTATGATAACAAAGTAAAAGTCATTTTAAAAAATTGTATTTGCATAATGTTGTAGTTGCAACATTATGCCCAGCCTCCCCCAGCACTACAGAGTTTTTATTGGTGAAACACACATTCCACAAAATAATCATAACTACAATAATTATCTTTCTGGGTCAGTTTCTTTGATCATGGCCAGGTGAGTGGAGGCACAAAAAGAAAGCCGAAGGCCCAATAACATAGCATCCAAAAACTTTTTCAAAAGACAAGAGCAGAAATATGAACAATCCTGCAATACATTTTGCCAAAATTATATTGCAACAGAATTCATACAGTTATGGTTTAAATTCTGTCTAAAGTTTGTTACAATGGTGGCTATATGTGGAACTACAAGTAGAGTCCACAGAAAAAGGCCTCTGGAAATGGCCCAAAACCTTAAACTCACAGCTCACACCTGACCCCCCCCTGCTATTGACAGACAAATATCTTTTGATTCTATCTTATTGGGCTTCTAGCTTCTGCTTGCCCACTGGGCTGAATAGTGCCAGGTCTCCACTGTTAGCTACTCAAAGACAGAAAGTGAAGTATGAGTGTCATGTTGAAGGGTTACTTAGTGCCCTTAAATATGCAAAGGCACAGCACACATCTATATGCAAATGATATAAGTCACTTATAGTGTTTCCTTTATAAGATACTTATGAAGAGAGCTCAAAATAGGCCATGAATTACAAAATGTGGAAGACAGAAAGAGGGGAAGAGAGATGTGGTATAGTCACTAACCAGTAGTGCATTCGGATTTGTATGGATTGTACATTTACAGAATTTTGGCAAATTCAACGATTTGTACGAAGTTTCAAAAACAAAGGTAGACCCCCAAGAAGATGGAGAAAAGAACAAGAAGATGGAGAAAAGAACAAGAAGATGGAGAAGTAGAAGTGATAGTGGGCACAGGGCAACAGATTTAGTTCACAAATTACCCCCCCTTTTTGGTCCGAACAGAATGGGCAAGGTACGTAATTCGTTGCCCAAAAACAAGAACATTTTCAGAATTTTTTGGGCCCATTTGCAAATGTCTACTAACTAGATGCTCTTCAGGAACCAGGAACATTAATCATGATTATTAAGTGTCAATTCCACTGCCCTTTTGTTACATACAGTGGGGCAAAAAAGTATTTAGTCAGCCACCAATTCTGCAAGTTCTCCCACTTAAAAGATGAGAGAGGCCTGTAATTTTCACCATAGGTACACTTCAACTATGAGAGACAGAATGAGACAACAAAGTCCATAAATCACATCGTCTGATTATTAAAGAATTTATTTTCAAAATATGGTGGAAAATAAGTATTTGGTCAATAACAAAAGTTCATATCAATACTTTGTTATATACCCTTTGTTGGCAATGACAGAGGTCAAACGTTTTCTGTAAGTCTTCACAAGGTTTTCACACACTGTTGCTGGTATTTTGGACCATTCCTCCATGCAGATCTCCTCTAGAGCAGTGATGTTTTAGGGCTGTTGCTGGGCAACACGGACTTTCAACTCCCTCCAAAGGTTTTCTATGAGGTTGAGATCTGGAGACTGGCTAGGCCACTCCAGGACCTTGAAATGCTTCTTACGAAGCCACTCCTTCGTTGCCCGGGGGGTGTGTTTGGGGTCATGCTGAAAGACCCAGCCACATTTCACCTTCAATGCCCTTGCTGATGGAAGGAGGTTTTCACTCAAAATCTCACAATACATGGCCCCATTCATTCTTTCCTTTACACGGATCCGTCCTCCTGGTCCCTTTGCAGAAAAACAGCCCCAAAGCATGATGTTTCCACCGCCATGCTTCACCGTAGGTATGGTGTTCTTTAGATGCAACTGAGCATTCTTTCTCCTCCAAACACGACAAGTTGAGTTTCTACCAAAAAGTTCTACCTTGGTTTCATCTGACCATATGACATTCGCCCAATCCTTTTCTAGATCTTACAAATGCTCTCTAGCAGACTTCTGACGGGCCCGGACATGTACTGGCTTAAGCAGGGGGACACTTTGACAGCTCTTTGGTCTTGGCCATAGTGGGGTTTGAGTGTGACTGTTTGAGGTTGTGGACAGGTGTCTTTTATACTGATAACAAGTTCTAACAGGTGCCATTAATACAGGTAACGAGTGGAGGACAGAGGAGACTCTTAAAGAACATGTTACAGGTCTGTGAGAGCCAGAAATCCTACAATGAATCCTACAATCCTACAATGTGATTTCTGTATTCTTTCCCCCCATTCACTAAGCCATACCTCTCCTTTCCTTCCTCCCTGTGAACTATAGATCAAACACATATAAACTGCACTTGCATGTATAGATCACATACAAACCCTATATTTGCAGGTATGCATAAATGATGTATGGAAACATAGCATATCAGGTATAGATCAACATAATCAACACAAAAACCAAGCTTTCCAGGTATAGATCAATTGAAAATCACATGTTAACTCAGCATTGAAAGTATAGATCAAAGAAACAGAATCAGACATACAAACCCTCTATTTGTAGGTATACAATAATAATGTATGGAAACAGAGCGTACCAGATACAGATCAGCAGAATAACACACACCCAGCTTTGCAAAGCCAGCCTTGGTGTCCACATTGCCCACATAGAATCCTGATCAGCACCCAGATCACACACACATTACAGCCCAGCCTGAGCCAACTTTGTCCCCTAACAGCCCAGTGTAAGACATCTTTGTCGGTAAACAGCCCACCCTTCATGTGCCATCTTTGCATTTCCCCAAATCACTTAAACATCCATGATAAACATAAACACTTACACAGTTACTCACTCATTCACGCAAATCATATACACATATTAATTAATGCAGTCTCACAAATCATTCAAGCAATTCATCCACCCATTAATTCATTAATTCTCGTACACATTCACACAATTCATCCACACATTAATTCATTCATTCTCTTACGCATTCACACTATCCCCTCTCCCCATCTACTCCTCACCTTCTTATTATCTGCCCCTTCTCACTATGTACCCCCTCTCTCCCTTCTCACTGCCTTCCCCCTT
>VKOC01004476.1:0-33318 GCA_009364415.1 Spea multiplicata
TTTTTAACGAGGCTGCTAACTGTAACGCAACATGTATGACACTTTAAAAAATGTTCTACATAAAAGCCGTCAAAAGTCAGACCCACATTAAAATTTGCAAAATTATTATTTTTTTGTGTGGTTTTTTTTTTTGGAATTTTTCTAACTAGTTGCAAATTTAGCAGCAAAGCTTTTAACGGTTGGTGCGAAAGTATATTCACATGACGTAAATATACGTCGTCGTCCGTTATTACGGTATACAAACGCCTTCACGTGTATCCAGACGTATACGTGTGAATGTATTTTAATGCACACGATGCATACATTCGCACGTACCTTTTCAGACACACGGAAAAGGGAGAAATAAAATAGCTGAAAGAGTACAGACGAGCCTAATTTTACTCATTACCCAAAGCTTAAAACAGGGCGTTTCTACAAAACAAAAACCAAAAAGTTGCATTATAAAAACAAAACCGAAAAAGGAGAGCATTTATTTAAAATAGGAATAAAAGCCGTTGCTACCTGACGAACTGCCTAAGCTAAGTTCCTGAAACAAAGACAAGGGGTCGCTATTCTTCTTTGTCTGCTCAGGAGGGGGTTTCGGCTTGGGGGGGGCCCGCAGGGCGCTCGCGTAAGACATGGTGGGCTTGCTCCCGCCAGAGCTCTGCTGGACAGCGGCCGCCCCGCTGGGCTCTACAATCTGTTTGTTGGGCATTAGAGGAGGGAACTGCCCGAGGTGCTGCAGGACGTTGTAGTTGAAGGAACTCGCCAGCTGCAGGTTTTCTGCCTTCAAAAGATCGTCGGGAGGTTTCGCCATTTTTGGTGGAGCGACTGCACAAAAAAACAAAACACAGAAACAGAGAAAAGGGAAATATTAAGTGAGGCAGCGTGGAGAGCCAGCGAGCGGTGTCACGCGCATGGAGACGGGACGCACTTGGGTTAAGATATCTTCTCAGTGTCCGCATATGAGCACAAGGGACTCAAACTACGGCCTTTAGTGGCCAACCTGAAGAGACATTCTCTGGAGAGAAACCATGCGCTGCTGGGGGTCCCTGACAAACTCTGCCCCGTCTCCTCTTACCCTAGCCCAGGGCTTGTCCCTTTTTGTCTCACCTAACGTGTCCCTGGGTGGCAGAGGCCTGCTGGATCCATTGCATGGAATGTTCTGGTAGGAGACGGACGATGCCGCGTTGACCCATAACTCGGGGGACAGATAGCTGAACGAGGCCTGGCCGCCGTGCTCTAGAGCTTCTTTACATTGACCGAGGTTTTCTTGACAAGCGGCTAACGCTTCCGGACCGACGTGTGCAGAGCTAGCAGAGATTCTTCTTTGGTACAGCGGCCTGCCGGGCCCTCGAGGTTCATACTGGGCGAAAAAGAATCAGGTTAACGATTGTAATGGCATCGTGCATGAAGACACGGCTCGCGCGTGTCCCACATCCAACCAAAAATGGCCAATACCAGCAATTTGCCATTTTAACTGGAAAATAAACATTTCTACATGGTGTGACACGACGAAGGTGTAAAATTATTATTAATTACTGTTACTACTGTTAGCCGTTACTGTCCTGTCTGAAAAAAAATCCTAACAACGGAGAATTTAACCAAATTAAAATCCGCTCATTCATATCTATACTTAAAAACGCTGACTGACGAAGAAACTCAGCCCACGTGACTGCTCACATACTCCACACCAGAACAAGGCCAACACGTTTATCAGGTGACAGGAGAAGGGACTGGGGGCAATGAGACATACCCCAGGCCATACAGAGGAGGCTACCGGACCCTACACCGCTCATCGGCTCCGAACACGTGTGAAAGCCCGTCCTGTTTCACTATTCATACTATTCATTTCATATTCATTAGAATTACTCGGTCATATTGACCTCCCCTGACTTTTCCCTCCCCAATCCTGGGCACTCTCCTCTTGCTTTCTCGTTGCGGACGTTACTGTACCCTATCACCCCATGCTACCCCCTGCGGGTGCAGGAAGGCCTGTAAACGGGGGCACGGAACGACCCAGAGACGACCCAGAGTGGCGGGCGGCTGTCGCTGGCACAGGAATACGGCTCACAGATTCTGCATTTGCTTAAAATCTGCTAACTTAACAATGAAATCATTACAATAAATTATACCCGCGGAGCTCGACCGCTTCTCGCAAACGGAAGGTTTTCGCAAGTTTTGGTGTTATTCACACCTTACAATAAAGTTCCACCGATCTCAATCACGTCTTTAATTCAGTTTGAGGTGGATGGCACCCTGCACCCCGAAACATTATTCACTTTACACATACCGAATGCGCACACGGAGAGGGCTACAGTCACACAGAGTCCCCCCCCCTGTCACACACAGAGGGGTACAGTCACACAGAGCCCCCCCTGTCACACACAGAGGGGTACAGTCACACAGAGCCCCCCCGTCACACAGGGCTACGAGTCACACAGAGCCCCGTCACACACACGGGGCTACAGTCTGGAAAGCCCCGTCACACAGGGGTACAGTCACTGAGAGCCCCTGTCACGGAGGGGTACAGTCACCTGAGGACCCTGTCACACAGGGGTACGATCACACAGACCCCTGTCACGGGGGTACAGTCACAGAGGGACCCCTGTCACACAGGGGTACAGTCACAAATTGCGTCACACAGGGGTACAGTCACACAGAGCCCCCGTCACACACAGAGCCGTCACACAGAGGTACAATCTAGAGGACCTTGTCTACACCTGATGCAGTCATACAGAAGCCCCGTCACACAGGGGTACAGTCACACAGAGGGACCTATCACACAGGGGTACAGTCACACAGAGGACCTGTCACACACAGAGGTACAGTCACACAGAGCCCCCCCGTCTCACACAGAGGGGTACAGTCACACAGAGGGGTACAGTCACACAGAGCCCCCCCGTCACACACAGAGGGGTACAGTCACATCTCAGTGCATCCCGTATTCAGAACACCCCTATGTACCTTTTGTCGCATAAGACACAGAAATGCTGAATCAGACAAATGGACACAAAAAACCCGTGTGTTTGGAAGCTCCAGAACCGGCTGCCCCCCCCCGACAGGCGGCCCTTTACCTCTTCTAAGCTGTGGAGTGAAGAGGTGGACACCGCTCTCGATGAGGGAGGTTGAAATGCTTCCTGACCGGCGACCTGCTGATGGTTTTGCAGTTGGTGAATGAACGCGGCGTTCGGCGGCGGTCTGTGCTGAAGAGGGGTCATCCCGTAGTGAAAACCTTGGCCCATTATGGGATTTTGCTGTAAGTTAGCGTATGTCCATGATCCGTCGTGCTGCAGGTATTTGAGGGGTGGTGGAGTCAGGTGTCCGGAGGGCATAGGGTAAGGGGCATTGTACATTTGGGCTACATGCTGGGGAAACGCTGGGTTGCCGGTCATCTCCATGTCTCGGCTGTTCTCGCTGAAGTTTGGGAAGTGACCGCCGTGGTTGGAGGAAGGAGACGCCAGTGGTGGTGGGCTTCTGTTCTGGACCTGCCGATACTGTAACAGTCTTGACTGCGGAGGAGGCATTTCCGACAGCTCCCTGTTCTCACTCTGATCGTGCTGGGAAATTTCACGTAAAAAGTCCTGGAACCTGAGATTGGAGGGAGAAGGGAATGAAGAAAACCTGGACCATTACACAGCGCAGGAACACAGAGACCATTAACGGACTCCCGTCAGAAAGCGAAACAAATACAGCCGCCGAGAGGAGATTTTAACGAACGGAAATATTCCAGCGACCGGGCTATTGGCCAACAAAACGTAAATCTCTCCTACAGCAGCCATCCCCGGCCAGAGCCGCTCCGAAGAGCTCCTGCCGACAGACACAACGTGACCAGGAGCTTCCTACCTGGAATAGGCCGCCTCGGACTCCTCCTCGGGATTGTTGGGGAGCCTCCAGCTGGGCCTGAGTAACGGCTGTGGGGGGATTCCCATTGCTTGTTGGGGGAGATGCTGCAGGTGAGGATGAGGATGGTGAGGAAAGGGGATGTTGCCTTGGCTGAGGAAGGCGTTGTGTTCGTTCCACTGTTGTAGCCTCGTCTGCTGCTGCCGTAGGGTTTCCAGGGCTAGGTTGCCATGTAAGCGATCTGCGGGTGCGGACAGACACACAGACTGATACTAACACTGCAATGGCCGGCATAAGGCATGCGCGTGACCGGCTCATGTCCTCTAATCAGGCATCCCCTTTTCTTGTGGAGCTGAAATGCAAGACCCTTCAAAAGCCCCAAAACAGCGAATTTTTGTCCCTGCGGGGGGATGGGGGGGGGCTATTAGCTCTTATGCTTTAGTGCCACTGAGCTGTCAGCCTCGTCTGAAGAACCGGTACGGATTTGTCGGTGCCTTTTGGAAAGTTCGAGGCTATATTCTACTGGTAAAAAGCTTTGCGATTACGATTGATACCCGGCCTCTGCCACCCTGCATGGCACCCGGCGCATGCGGCTCTAGCATAGAGTTCAGCTCTTAAAATAACCTGCAACCCGCGCTGCAACGCATTACCCAACATCTCAATTACAGACAGGACAGCAAAAGGAATGGTGTGACACGGATTACACGTTAAAGCGGTACAGACATGCATTGCACTTACCCAACGTCTCCCCAGCACCCATCATTTGAGGGCCGTCTTCAATGAAATTGTTCATATGCGAGGACAATAAAGGGTTGTGTTGGGCAACAGACCGAAGCGGGTTGTTAACCTCTTGAAGCATAGGCGGTGGGGGTGGTGGAGGCTCGGTAATCATGCCTTCTGTGCTGGGGGAATGAGGCCGGTGAGGAATGGGGTTGTTGAAGAAGGAGTGGTTGGGACTGGGCTGGAAGGCTGGGGAGAGCTGGGAGGCTGGGGGGGGCTGCGGGACCACCTGCCCTTGCTGAGGAGGTATTTGATTTTGCAGTTCAGACAAATGGTTCTGCTGTTGCAAAGCATACGGCGGCCTCGGTAACTGGGACAGGTGTTGGTAGTGACGGTTCGGCACCGGGTACTGGGGTTGCGGAGGAGTGAGGTGGATGTTCAGATGTCTCTGGTTTGGATTATCTTTCCGGTGAAATTTGGGATTGAGAAAGCCAGCATTAGCTCGGGATTCTGGGCTCCTGGTCTGTGCGTTTGGGTCCAAATCCGCCTACGAGAAAGTAAAGCAGCGCATGATGTTAAAAGGAAAGGGACAGATCAGCTCTGGGGACTCGAGGGCCGCCGAACGGCTCTAACTTCACATTAATGAGGGCCGGTGGACGGTTCTGGTTAGCAGAGAACAACGCGCCGTCACCTGTTTACACTCCGCAGGTTTCTTCTCCGGCGTCCGTAGCTTATTCAGATCCGCGGCGGGATTGAGTTCACTTTTACCTGAAACATTAGCGGGAGATGAGTGTGAGAAGAATAACCGCATTTCACGGCCTTGCTGTCTAAAGCAGCACAAACTTGCGCGTAATATCCCGCTGCTTAGCAATCCGCAGCCACACATTTCATGTCTGCACCGGGTCAGGCCCAGGACCAGAGACAAAGCGCCAACACCCACCGTTCCTGCTTTGTTCGTGCGGCTCCTTGTCGGACAGCGGGGTAGGTGGCTGGGTCTGCTGCTGGCCCACGTTAACAGGAGAGTGATGCCCGAGCCCGAAAGGGATGGGAGATCCGCGGCCATGCGCCTGCAGGAGGTTCATGTTGTACGCCATAGCCGGGTGGGTCATGAGACGTGGATCCACTGAAAACCTACTCTGGTAGCCTGGCCACGGCACCTAAAAATCAATAAGTCACGAAACCTTTATAACAGACCCTCGAGGATGAGAAACAGACTGCCCGGTCAGTGCCCGCTGGCTACTGGGAAATGGACATCTCAACCCAAGAGAAAACGGAAATTCCATCCCGAGAAGAGCCCTCTGAGGTCCCAAGAGCTTATATCTCATCTTTTTCTACGCTGGCCAAATAAAAGGTATAAACTTTGACTAAAGGCTAAGTAGCGAGGACGCTCCGGTTGGGAATGGGGGGCATTTTTGAACATGGAATGGAGGAGAACAAAAGGTAACTTGCGAAGATAAAAACCGTTATTGTGCAGCTCGCGAGGGGGCGACTCGGACATCTCCTGCTCAGCGTTCTGCTGAGGTGTATTTAATGCCAATTGTGTTCTTACGCATTTTTTGCTCTATTAATCACATCTAAGCCACGGAACAAACAGCCGCTAATATCAGCTAAACGCGGCGATTACAAGCCAATGAGAATCACTGGAGAGAGAGAGAGACAGGAGGACGCGAGATCATTTTTTAAACATTGTGCACGAAGAGCTTTGGTCGTTTCCAACGTTCGGCGGTGCCAGGTACGTGGCGAGCGTTTCTCTGGTCCCCAGAGATGCGCATGGTGCTCCAGAAACATCACAAAGTGCTAAAAACTGCAAGTATTGTCTCCACTCCTCACCGGGAGCGCAGAAAATCGGCCGGAAAGGACCAACACTCGGTGTACGGGGCAGGTGCACCCTGCAGCACACATTTACCGCGCCGCTGCTTATTAACGCTAAAGACAAAGACAGTCTTGATCTGCCGGCATTTTCTATGCTTCTAGTTGGCAGAGAGCTGTGCACAAGGGCCACCAGCCGACCACGTCAGTCAGCGGGACAGCTGACCTGATTCGCATACTCACGGGTAAAGGCACAGACATGACCATGTTGCCCCCGTAGACGGCTGGTACATAGAGGATGCTGGTGCCGGTGTGGGGGTCTATCCTCTGCACAGGGCTCGGCGATTTGCCCATGTTGGTGTGTGGCCCCAGGGGTGGGGTGTAAGCCCGGATAGGGTTACCGATGAGAACAGACGGGTTGGGCTGAACTGCAAGCAATAAAACACAGACACGTGAAAAGGATGGACATCAAAGGCATTAAAGCCACACATGTGCGGCGTGGGACCAAGTGTCTTATCGAGTTGGTGGCTTACCTAGGCCATCCCCTTGGAAGTGGTCGGACTGATTGTGATGACCCTTCCCCTAGAGAGAGACATCATTAATAATACTTTTCAAAAAGAAACATGCATTTTCTTTCATTTCAGAATGGCTGAATTGTTATATATAAAACTAGGTACCGATTGGCACAGGGGCCACACCGCACTCTACATAGTGCTCTGGCACAGGGGCCACACCGCACTCTACATAATGCGCTTGCACAGGGGGCACACCGCACTCTACATAGTGCGCTGGCACAGGGGGCACACCGCACTCTACATAGTGTGCTGGCACAGGGGGCACACCGCACTCTACATAGTGCGCTGGCACAGGGGGCACACCGCACTCTACATAGTGCGCTGGCACAGGGGGCACAGATTCGGAGCCTCACCTTTGGAGGTGACGACTGCTGCTGCTGCTTGGAGCCGCTCCCCGAGTGCTGCTGTCTCAATGCTCGGGGAATAAATTCGGGAGCTAATGGGTTAAGCACATATGTTTTCTTTAACTCCAAGGCCTCCAGCTGAGATTTGATCTGTTCAAATGTGATCCCATGAAGGCTTTTATTCTCATGGCAAATTGTGATGAATTGCTCCCAAAACTTCCTGCAATTAAAAGTCCAAAATATCAACGGATTTTAGGGGTTATACTTTTGTAGATAAGGTTCCCTTGCGTTTTGGCTGGAGGGAGCTTGGCTGGGGGGCCGTGCTTGCCAAGCCCCTCATTATGTTTAAAATTGGCCATGCGTGTTTGAGGAATACAAATCCATTTTATTTCTATTCCATATTACAGCCGGGAGCAATATAATTACGCATTGACTGTTATTTGCATTACTTAAAAGAACAAACAAAAAGCATCTGTGAAAGACTATTTAATATCGGCTAATGAGGGTCTCACCGAGTACATCTAAAACACGTAGCTTGGTGGCAGGGGGCCGAGTGGCCCAGGGGCATTGCATGGGCCTCCTTCCCAAACACAAGTCTGAATGTGCTATATCAGCAACTAAATATTCCGGCACGGGCTCCTCGCTTATCCCTCACTCTACCCGTTCTGTTTGGTTTAAAGCCAATTGACGAATTACCAAACAATGAGGGATAGCCACGGCTCGTGCAAAATTAAATAATTTAAATAAAAGGCATAATACGCCTGGTGGAGGGATTGCCGAGGTCACCTGAGTTGAAGCGATTCCGCAGAGATCATCACAGGGAGGATAATGAGAAGTCTGCATGCGGTGGTTTCAGAGTGACCCGGATTCTCTAACCCCACTCTCGCCCCGCGCTTCCCTGAAGATCTCCTACCTGCATCTTCCAATAGAGCACAGAGCGATTGGATCACCAACCACGGCTACCAGGGACTGGGCCCGAGTGATGGCCGTGTTAAGGAGTTTGTAGTTGGAGAGGAAGCCGTAGTCCAGATCTTCCGTCGAGTCCTCCAGGAGCTGCTCCTTCCTTTTAATGGGGGTTTGCTTATGTTTGCATGTGTGCCGGGTTCGCACCGTGCTGAGAAACAGAACCCGGAACTGTTTCCCTGGAGATAGAGAGAACATTCCAGAAACCGTTATAAACAAAGAAACCATTCATGCTTCACCCCACGCCAAAAGGAAGCACCGTACCTAATGGGGGCGTGCAGAATAAAGGGGGTCACACGTTAGAGAATAGAGGGCTAAGCGACAGGCAAGCATATATGAAGAGTTCGTCCTGAACACGTAACCCGTGCCGGCTGCCCTTACCCTGAACATTTAACACTCTTTCCACGCTGACTTCCGAAAGACGCTTCTTCCTCAGCTCAGCCCGAATCCTGAACACCTGATCAGCGTATGGGGTAACCACCCCAATACTGCCGTCATCCAGCTTGCCCCACGCCACGGGCCACTTCCGCCTCAACTCCTCCACGCGTTCCACGACTTCAAACACCTAACAAATAAAAGGCACGTGTCTCGGGTTCTTATAGCTCTTAGACTCAGCTCCGGATTAAGAAGGAAAAAAGCTCCACAATAATAAGTCTCTGTTGCTCACGGCGATGACCCCCATTTAGGTATTCTTGACAGTCTAAGGATTCATGTCTTTAAGTTAAACCTCATCATTATAAAGTAATAAGTCTCGGTCCCCGAGCGCATGCGCAGTCTCATTGATAATCGGGAAGCAATTTGTCTCCATTACCAAACCCCCGTGTTTCTAAGCCAGCAGCAGAGGTAAGTAAACACGTCAGATATGGTCTCTCCTGGGCTCGGCACGCACCGGCGGCGCGTCATTCCTGCAAACGGCATTCAATACCTTAACCTGCGGTCAATAAAACCGCAAATCTCATTGGCTTGATGATGCAGAAAAGGTCAGGAGAGACCCTCAGAACGATTACACGGAATGAACTCTCACTATGATGGAGAGAATGGTTAGACAGAACCAGAGCCCCACGCACCGTATATAACTCGCCAGACGGCTCTGCGCATGCAGCCTTATCCTCTAAAGGGAGCTGATGGATGAAGGACAGGCAGGACATCTGGCCCTGAGGTGTGGGAACGGCCGACTATTATTTGGACGCCAAGCGTCAGGCCTCCGTTGGCCTAAATCTCTATGAAGTTATATCTCCAAACAGGAAGTCTGAATAACCATAGCCTTGGCTCCCGTATGAACGAGATATCTGGGGGGCACTATCTGAGTGACAGTAATTACACCGTAATTAAAGGTTTGTGTGTGCAAAACAAATACATTTAATTACATGCCCTTCATCACTGACACAGCTGCAGAGATCCATTACTTAGTGATGTGACCGATGAGCCGGTACCTCGGCATTGTTGTAAAACGCGGTGCTGTTCTTCTCTTGAACGTCCTCGCCACGTGCCGTAAAAAATGTCAGGGGGTAGAAATCCTTGTGGGCTGGCTGCTTCCCGCTAGCCATCAGCTTGCCTTCATAAAACAACTCAGAAGTATAGCTAAGGGCAAAAAAAAAAAAAGTTGCAACATTATTCCGCATAATGTATAGTTCAAACAGCGAGCCGGCCCCCTACAATGTATAGTTCAATCAGCAAGCGTTAAAGCTCACAGAAATCTGGGAAGAAGATTGATGGATTTTAAATTGAAGGAAGGAGAGAGTTCTTCTCCAAACACAGGGGCAGATGTATGATAAAGAACACTTTCGAGTCCCGTCCACTTATGACACCGGATGTGAATGCCCCCAGAGGTATGGTTCTACATCTAAGGAGAAACCAACAGCCCCATCCAGCGCCAACCTCCACGCCAGCCAAGCTGCCAACCTTCCTGCTCCTCGCCCCTACAGAATACCTTGCATTAGAGGCTCTAAAGGGCTGCGGAGGAGAGCGGGCAGCCGTTACACGCGGGGCACGATTTCACACCTACTTGATGATTGCTTCGTGGGAGCGATAGTTTTCACACAGCAGAATCCGGCACGGGAAGTCCACCGGGTAATGCTCGTACAGCCGGTCCAACAGAGACACATGAAGGTTTCGCTCCCTGGCAAACTCACTGTATACAAAGGGGCTGAGCTGGAAGACACAAAGGCGGCTGTTAACAGGGAAACACGCAGGGTTTCCTTATCTGCTAACCCAGGGACTAACTGGGAGGCTGGGGTCCAGTCGGTAGGTAGTCAGCCGATATATTGCTGTGTATGCGTAACTATGGTAGCAAATAAAGTGA
Source organism: Spea multiplicata (assembly GCA_009364415.1). Lineage (NCBI taxonomy): Eukaryota > Metazoa > Chordata > Amphibia > Anura > Pelobatidae > Spea > Spea multiplicata. Next base: position 10,536 of record VKOC01004476.1, read on the forward strand.
GGTCAGAGCTGGCTGCGCGGGTGCATTACTCCATGCTGCAGAACATTTCATTAATTGCTCAAGGATTTTTTCCCCATGACAGCAGCCCTTTAAGCGGTGAATAGAAGGTCACGGTCCGTACCTGCATGTGGTCTCCGGCCAGCACCACCCTGGTGTGCTTGTTTGCCAAAGCGAGAGGCATGATGGTCTCACACTCCATGGCCTGCGCAGCTTCATCCAGCAAGATGTGAGTAAAAAAACCTGCAGAAAGAAGACACATGGCCTGAAACAGACGAAGCCGATCCCCTCCATAGGAGCCGTATGTACCCACAATGCACTGGTCCAAACCCCTCCATGATCCCCTCCATAGGAGCCGTATGTACCCACAATGCACTGGTTCCAAACCCCTCCATGATCCCTCATAGGAGCCGTATGTTACCCACAAATGCACTGGTCCAAACCCCTCCATAGGAGCCGTATGTACCACAATGCACTGGTCCAAACCCCTCCATGATCCCCTCCATAGGAGCCGTATGTACCCACAATGCACTGGTCCAAACCCCTCCATGACTTCTAAGATCAAAAACACGACAGACGCAGCAACTGAGTCTTTCATTAAACGACAGGAGGCGTCTCGGGCCGGATAACGAGCTTTAAATGAACAAACCTCACACATCACTCACGCAGGATCAATGGCAAACACTGTGCACACCAATACACCAATGTCTTCTACACGCAGGCCCCAGGGGGCCACGCAACCCATGATTAAACCAATTCAGCATTCTGCACACCAACGATGCTGACAGACCATAAAGGGGTCTAAACCGACCGCAGATACAGGGTTCAAAAGTGCTTTTCAATCACAAGTTACAAATAAAAATATAGAACGGGGCTGATTTAACCCAATCCCTCAATTAACAAAAATGTTCAATTTATTTGAAAAATATCCAGAGGGGGTTCCGGAACATTGGCGCCGCATCGCGTCTGATTTTGGGGACTGCCGGTAGATTTAACGAATGCATGGACACAAGGAGTTCAGGGAGCAGACGCCGTCGCCATGCGGAGCTTAAAGGGTACGGACAGGCCAGAGATCCGTAAGAGAGCGAAGCGGTGCATCTTACCAGGCTCCAGGTCCAGTTGACAAAGATACTGAGAAGTGCTAAGGGTAACCACTATAACACGATGTCGCAATATGTCCTCCTTCTGGGGCATCTGGAAGGTGGCATGTGTGCTGGAGATCAGACAGTACTGATGGACCACCGGATGGACAGTCTTCACCCAGCGATTTCTGAAATATACCCTGAGGACACACGCAGAAACAAAATCACAGGAGGAATGCAGACCTGAAAACATGGGAAACACAAACACACACACACACACACACACATACACACACATACACACACATACACACACACATACATACATACACACACACACACACCTCCATCAAAGGGGGAAAAAAGCACCTGCCCACTCAGCCACTACTGCGACATTCATACAGCAATAAGAGGTGAAGGACAAAACGCAAGCCCTGCTCTTCCTACCCTTTAGCTAACCGTGTTTGGTGTCTCTGCAATTATTAGAGTCCCACGATTTTCCAGCCGGTGGGGAATGAATCACACATGCAGCGAGGGAGCAGTTACACGCAGTCCCCACACGCAGTCCCCACACGCCTCGGCACACAAGTCCCCGCGCATTCTTACAGCTCATAAACGCATTTTAATTCACCGGCCGTTTTATTGTGTTGTAAGTGAATATTTTGGATGTTGGGGGTTTGCCCCGATCGTGCACCGGGTGCAGAGGCTTCATGAGATACCTGGTTACGTTTATTTCTGTTACGCGTGGATACAGAGACGCACACAGAGCACACAATCGCTCAGGACATTTCTTTGGGTACCTGAGTGGTCTGGCCTGGGGGTTCCCTGTTTCTACATAGGGGTGTAAATAGTCCTTTATGTAGAGGTCAGCGGCGCTGTTAGAATGGGTGCAGATGAGAACCCTGTGGGGGAAAAATACAAGTCAGCAAAGCGAACTCTTATACACAGATAGGACATAATGCCAGAGGCGACAGACGGGAGGCTGCTGGGGGCATCGCAATCTGGATGGACAACAACAACACAATCCGACCCGCAAATTCCCCAAGAGCAAGCGGACGCTAGTGAACCGAGGAGGCTCTATTTTCCGTTAAGGTTTACCGGGTGTCTTGTTGTTTAAGGATGTGCTTCACGGCCTGAGCTAAAGTGAACGTCTTCCCGGTCCCATAAGGGCCAATGATGAGGACAGGAGGCAGCTGTATGGAGAGAGGTGTAGTGATGGCCAGGATGGCTTCCTTCTGCTTTGCGTTTAACCGTGGGTCCAAAAGCTCATCCCATTGCCTGCGATTCAAAGATAAAACGGGCCGTATTAATAAAAATAATTAACTGATAAGGTTCAGCGACGTATTTATTCCAAAGATATCCAAATGATAAAACGCAACACAAATCCTCACAGTAACTTGAGGCGCTGAGAATCAAAGATTTTACTGTCCAAGATAAATTGCTATTTCTAGAAACATTTAAGTGAAACATTTTTAGCTCCATTGTACAAAACAACCCCCTTTTCTCTTTATTCGCCTGACAAGCTGCAGAACTGATGGGAAAACACTGCTTGCCAATATCAAAGTTTCTCAATCTTAATGGAGGATGGCAGGAGCGCCGTCCTCTTTGTTCTGTTTGAAACACGACTCAATCAAAAGAGCTGAAGCCATTAATGTTATCACAGGCCATTGTGGAGATAGCAGCGTTATCTTGCCAAAGATGTTTAACAAGAGAGAAAAGTCAATCAAGGTTCTGCAAACAAAGCGCTGCTCTGCCGGATCTTCCATCCAAAAGTCTTCTGCCGCTGCCGGAAACAGATCGCTTGGAGACCGGGATACACTATATGGCCAAAAGTATTGGGACACCGGACCATTACACCAACACAGGCTTTGATGACATCACATTCTAATACACAGACATTAATAAAAAGCTGGTCCCCCCTTTGCAGCTATAACGGCTACTTCTTGGAAGGATTCACACAAGATTTTGGGGTAAATCTTGTGGAAATACTTCCCAGAAGAGCGGAAGGGGGGGACCGACTTCATATTAATGTCTCTGTATTTACAATGCAATATCACAAAAGCCCCTGTGGTGTAACGGTGCGGCCATAAAGAAGAGAAGCCCTTTGGGGGGGTATGAGTAGAATTTTATGTATTGTACTCCTTTTCTAAGAGAAATGAAGTGCCTCAAACTTCCCCCATGTTTCAAAAAAGTGAATTATTTGAAATAAAATGTGACTTATGGGATAAAATACAGCAACTTAGCACACGTGAACAGAGAGATCCTTTGTATTTAAATGAATGGATTATACGCTGCTCAGAACAGCTGAAAGCCTAGAGAGTGCCAGCTCACAGGGCAAGCGGCAGACGCAGTACCTGTTAGGGCTCCATGGGATGGGGGGTGTCGTGCTCAGGTCTGGGAATAAGATATTGTTGTCTTTGATTCTGTCCAGCGCGTAGTGCATTTCACACAAAGGCTGCCGGTTCAGCTGAAACTGAAGCTCCACCTGTACAATGACACAAATGAGGAGGTCAAAGGTCCGCACGGTAACGGTAAATACACCGGGAAGCGTATCGTGCTTAATCATTTTCACTGATTATGGTAACTATTAATCAGGCAGCAGACCCATCCTTTAATAAAGGGTACAGATTACGGGCAGAGATGCTCAAAAAGAAATTCCTGAAGGGTTAGTGGGGATTGGCAGAAGTAAGAAGCGAATCCCATAAGGTAGTTAGAGACGCATCCGTTTTACTGGGATCGCACCCCCTACGACAATGTCTCCCCAGGCCATTCCCCGTCACAAGATGCTCAGCAGCCGGTACAACGCAAGGAGAGGAGGAGAATTCTCCCACAGCCTCCATACACTCCTTTCCCAAATTGTCCTGTATGATGTATATGTCCGCTCGGCCCCCTCCCGCGACACACCTGCATTTCACGGTCAGCACGGAGCCGAAGTTCCTCGCAGCAATCACGACATATTCTCAGGAAGATGTAGTCCTTAGTTTTCTCTTCTATAAGCGCCTCGTATACCTTCTCTTTGGTGCCCTGACTCTGGGCTGATTTCTCTTTTGCGACGGGCAATAAATAAACAGCGTTAACTTTGGTCATCACCAGCCTCCCGGCCAAAGTGTCTTCAGAGAGCGTCTCTGTGAGTTTAAAGCGCCCAAAGAGCTGCCCGTTCTGGGCATACTTTGCTCCCGCAGCTACTCCGGTCAGCATGAAGCTGGCCACCAGCTGAAGCTGTACTTTGATGTTGAATCTGAAACACGGTACATAGGAAATGTTTACATTGTGTGCGTTACCCACACTGTACAAATTAACACAACTTCTGGGAAAAAGCATACATCAGCCAATGTATTTTAATTAGAAAAATGATTTTCTGAATCGAACCGTTGAGTCATTTAAAGTCTGAAATATGGCTGTTTATCCTAAAAGATGCAAAACGCCCCGTGATAAAGTGCATTTTTTTGTTAGGCAGAGCTTGCCGGCTCCCGGAAAAGTCTAATTCCCAAACAATTCTAAAACAAGCTACAAAAATTGCGCCCTCCAGTGGCCAGGTCTGAAATCAACAGACAACTTGTGCTGACTTTCCATAAAGCACCATTAATACTACAAGACACCAGGGTAATGGGAGCAAGAGCGTTATAACCACAGCATTAAGTGCCAGGACCCTAACAAAATACCCAGGAGGTGAGGTGGGAGATATATATATATATATATATACACGCACATATACACACATATACATACACACATATACAGGACTGTCACTGTATTATACCCTACGCCAGACTATTACAGCAGCATATACCGTATTACATCCTATGCATAATGGACACTTACTTGCTCACTTCCTTATACTGTGCGATCTCCTCGATGTACAGCAGGTCGTGTAAGCGGGATTGATAGTTGCCCTTGGTGAGAGACTTGTCCAGGACAGACTGCGTAAACAGCTGATCGGCAGACAGGGGAATCTGGTATCGGCTTAGAAGGCTCCTCTCCAATTCAGTAGTTTCATTAGGTTCGAATTCTACAATGGTTTTAGACATGGAGTCCCAGCGCTTGGCAGTCGTTAGCAGCTGCTGTCGAGCGTGCATCAAGTATTCAAGGTCTGTGCAGCAATGGGACAAAAACGCAGGAGAATCACAAATCACTATATTGAATAAAAGATCAATTAGGAACACTACACAAGAAACTTTTCCCCGGCAGGAGCTATCTATACTGCTATCCTTAATGTAAGGCCGGTTATTACCCAGAATCCTGACAGACAATACAGCCCAATAGAGCACACCAAAATAATCTACAGACACCCTCCATCCAACCATACAATACGCTGCCCAACAGTAAAATCAAAGAGGTGAGTGGTCATCATTGAAATATAATTATGCGGTTATATCAGTTACTACCACGGGCTAGAAGGCCTGATTCCCCGAGGGAGACTGAACAGCAAAACTTGCAGAACTTCGTCTAAACAACCAAGACTTGGCAAAGAAAATGACTGCAAACACGTGGTATCCAACAGCAAAAAAAATGTAAAATTCCCAAATCGGAGAGAGGGCAAAGCCACACGGGTGCAGCTCTGTGCCCACACGGGTGCAGACAGCGAGAACAAATTCCAAGGGACTTTGAAAGATTAAAATCACAAAAGGCGAGATAAACTCTTGTAAATAACAGACGCCTGTAGTGGGTGTTCGATCAAGGTGGTTGGGCAGATGGTTGGTTACAAAGATCTGTATCCCAGTGAGGTGTGGGATGTGTTTTACCACACCGGGCATCTCCACATACCTTCAGTTGAAGCAGCATCCACCATTATTCTCTGCATTAACACCGGCTCCGCGCCGAAGTCAAACACCACAGTTTGTCGGAAGGTTCCGAATATCTCTGTGTTAAATGCGATCAGCACCTTGTACACACAAAGGTCGATTCCGTTCTGCACCGTCTTCTCTCCCACCCATTCCTGACAACCTTCCGATACTTCCAGCGACACTTGCGTGCTTCCATCTCCAGCCGATATAGCAACTATACTGAAATGAGGTCTGTGTGCGTCGTACAGCAACGCCACGCGGTGTAGGATCTTTGCAGGCTGGGGGACAAGTAAAATATGGCAAGTCAGCACGTTACAATTACTTTTATTTTACTTCTCTCATTTAACGTTTAAAAATTCCCACCCCAAGTCCATGGACAACGAGCAGGGACTGAACCGGTAAATAGCTGTGGGAACTGCTAGCCATTTGAACAGAGATGGGTCGTGGAAAGTTTAAAGTGAACATGTCTGGAAGAGACTCCAAAGGCTATAAATATAAAGATGGGCTAGAAGAGGACACTGATTTAATATGTCGCTCCCCAGAAGCAGACAGTACGTACCTTACAGGTGAGAAGGAAGGCCCACATTTGATGGGATTTTTTGGTGGTAACCGTGACCGACAGCTCGGGACTGTACTCCACTCGCACTCCTTCTACACATTCGCTGAGCTGCAACAGAAACCGAAACAGTAAATGCCTGCGGCCAGAGGGCCACACGGACACTCTAGACTGCAGTACTGACACAATCCTCACAACCATAATGTTCATTTCTTTAACACACAGGCGGAAAGACTAATTCTGTTTTACTGGCAAACGCAAAAACCAGTGGGGTCCATTCATCCGAATCACCCCAACCCCTGCTCTATTTCCATTAAACGCATGACCCGCCACTTTCTCAAATATCTTTACCACTTTCTCTGGGGACAAGGAATTCATCCATTTTTCGATCAGCGTTTCCATGTAGCTGCCTGAAAACTGCGTGCTCTCTTTCTGCTGCTTCAGTCGGATCAGCCGGGATGCGTATCTCTTCTGCCATTCTTCCAGTTCTTCTTGGGAATGAGCAGATGTGCACTGGGCTCCATAACGGCAGATCCCCTGCTCCAGGAACCTGAAGGAAGAAACACAGGACCAGTCGTATCTCAAGCTGGAAAACTCTTCTGGAGTAAACAGACATCCCAGGCACCCATGACCACCAAATGACTATATGTTTAAAATGTACATTCGCAGACCACCTGCTGACTGAGGTTGGATAGTGATAAGCCAAACATATAAAAAAGAAAACTACACCCCGTACACCCCGTACACCCCAGGCCACCCACCGATTACCTTTTACATAGAGTGTATTCCTCACTGCTTGTAACTCCTCGAGGCGGGGGGCGAAAACACCATCTGTCATGGGACCCTGCATGTGAACAGGAAGTGTTCAGTATTCCACAATGTACAATTTCACCTCGTTCCTCGACGCCGCATCAACTGCTTTACCGTGGTATACTTGCCAGCAATGCTATATAATTGCAATCTTTCTTGGGGAGGAGGAGGAATCCTTCTAGCTAGATTTTGTCTGTTTTTAACAAACATCAACAAGTCTAATTTGAACCTCCAATTTCTCTCCAAGAACCCCGCTGGTCCACTTTCTACCACTATTCAACGTTCTCTCTAAAATGTCCCTCAAGCTGCCACCCTCCATCCCCTCGTGCTCCTGGTCATTCTCTGCACAGCCTTCTAAGCCACTCCACATATTCCCTGGGACCTCTCCGTATCTCCCAAACACCTACATGTGAAGCCTGGACCCCGGCAGAAGACTCCATCAGATGCCAAATATAAACCGGTTACTGGCCAAGACTTGCACCTTACATTACTGACCAATACTCCGACCAGACGGCTATCCAAGTCACGTTCTCTGGCAAAGCCCCTACAGTAAAGAATTATTCATGTAGGAACAAAAGCATACCATCGTCCAGATCCTCGGCGTGGTAACCGGACCTTACTGTATTACTAGCTGCCTGCAACCACAAACAAGAAAACGGCTCACAAAGCAGAAAGGAAAACCGTTAAAGCCCCCAGCGCTCCGCTTACATACCGCAGATCGCCAAATTATTCAAAAATACAATGAAAAACAGACTCCGAGCATTTATTCAATAATTGCAGCGAACAAAGTTTGCCTGATGCCAACAATAACTGCATTGCCACAGGTTCGCCACACAGGGTATACAGGGATTACTCAACTGAATAAAATTACACAGGCTGGGGTCCTGCGGGGCCAGGAGCCACACGCCTTGACTAGCTGGAATATCGCCTCTGCAGCGTTTTACAGACTGAAGACACAACTCACCTCAATTTCAGCGAGGAGAGTTTTTAATCTGGTCAGATCCTTTGTAACCATCCCATTCTGAGAAAGGAAAAGACAAAATGAGAATGCAGAGCATCGCACAGGTCTGGGACACAACAAGAAAACAGAGACTCTAACACGCTGTAGAAAAGAAAACGGCAGGCTATCCCACCGGCCCGACACAGTTTAATAAAGCCCAATATCGTGCAAGAGTGCGGATCTAATGGTATGGACCTCACACAGCTGAGTCCTGACAGGTACTACTTCCTTACCATCCACCTCACACCAGCGGCAGAGATTAGGGAGTTACGCTAGAGTTTCTAGGGATGGACGGAGCGGGGAGGATATCCTAAAAGGAAAGATCTTCTCCTGTAGGAATAATCCACATCTCATAAAGATCACTAGTTGTTATCTTACCAGTGGTTCCCCGACAAGGGACTTGGAGAGGAGACCCAGTAACGTCTGCAACTTGCCCTCCAGGTGCATACAGCAAAGCACGGCATGTACTGACCCATCCAGGCGGGTCCGGTTCGCCCCGAAAACTGAAATTGCCAAGAAGGAACTCGGTCAGAACTCGGTTGCAGTACTTTGAGACACTTCAACTCCACAGAAACATCTAAATAGCCAAAGGTCATCACTACTAAAGCCTGACCCGGAGAGTAACAGCAACAACTTAACATCTCCTAGCCGTGATGTCATCCATGAAACGTGTAGGGCATGCAGAACATTACACACCCCGGCTGCAAACACCGGTGCTCTTTAAATCTCCCAGTAGGCTTCTGGAGCCCCCGGGGAAGGTCTGGCAGTAACTATATTCACGTTATATCGGGGGATTCACTCACCCAGCTTACAATCGTCATCAGCTTGGTCATAATTCTTCTGCAAAAAAATAAAAAATATATTATATTTAGAAAGATACAAAATGGTACATTTGCAGGTTCTGAGGTGTGATATTTAGCTGCTTCGGTTCTGCATGGTTTGGCAAACATGGCCTTCCCAGCATTTCCATCAAACCATTTCATCTACTAAACCAACACAACATCCCATACGACTCTGCCGATGACTACGCTCTCGTCCATCAAGTGGAGGGGCTTGAAGCCCCCTTTCCTACATGCGGTAAAACCTTGTGCTCTATAAAGTGTAAGACGCATATCTTTACAGCAGAATACAGATGAACTCACAAGCTGCAGAAAAGAGGCAATTCTATAAAGAAGGCTCTCGATCTTGATGCGGTTGAGGTGCGTTTGGCTGGCCTCCGGTGGGGCGGTGGCATTGTAGTGGCTGATGGACACGAGTGCCTCTGTACAATGTGACACGGCCAACTCATACTCTTGTCTTCTGAGGGATTCACATGCTTGTTCACAGAAATTCTCCAATCTTCTGTCTGCCATGACTTAGGGACAGAAATCCTAGCAAGAGACAAGTAAGTCGTTAATGACCCCCTGAAGCGCGATATGCCGCAAAATCTTTCACAGCCAAACATACACGTTGTTACATGATACACAGCAACCGACTGGATGCGTAACGTTTTCTCCAAAGGCAGTAAATGTAATGCGTTGGTAAGAAACAAAGTACACCAGTATGGCTGACGCGGCCCTGACAGCGGGTATACATTCAATGTAGGGGGATTTGCACAGGACGTAAACCTCCCAATACAGATACAAATTATACCGGCCATAAAACCTCGAGAGACGGCCAAACGGAGAAACGAGCATGAAGCCGGGCAGCCAGGTGCGTTTATTCCGTTCCACGGGAGCTTCACGTGAATGGAAAAGTCATTACGCGACCCGAAGACGCTACAAACGCTACAAGTATCGCAAGCAAAGGCAGAAGAGTCATTTGGCGAGACGGGAACCTGAGTTTAGAGATTTAACACAGCACTGAGTAGAGTGCAGACGGAGTAACTGCCTTCCGTATCTCGTACTTCACCTACCCCCCCCCCCCAATTCAGCAGGGATCTAGGAATCCAGCCAAAAAATTAAAAAAGTTTGTTTCCATTCATCATGGTTTATTTCATATCTCTGGCCATCATAAGTTCCATAACATAATATATAGTATTATAAATAATTGCGATGATAATCACATGATCGCACAAAATACATGTAATTAAAAAAAATATTAATACATTAAATATTAATGAAAATCAATTTAATAAAGAATTCATAAATTTGTGATAAATATTAAATAGCTAAATTCATTGTAACTAATACGCTTACAGACGCACTTTATATGCTCACACCTTACAGACAAATACGCTAACACGGTACACTAATACACAAACTTTAACACTAACTACTTCACTAGTGCCACACTGTTACACACACACACACACACACCACCATACACGCCACATGAGCATAGTATCCAACATACACTGACACACACTTAGTATTAAAAACATTAATATGCATTTCTTTTAGCTGAAGGAGATACAGTCACGCTCTCACACAGGCCTGGTAGCAGATCACAGATACAGTAGTGCTCTCACACAGGCCTGGTAGCAGATCACAGATACAGTAGTGCTCTCACCCAGGCCTGGTAGCAGATCACAGATACAGTAGTGCTCTCACACAGGGCCTGGTAGTAGATCAAGATACGTCCACGCTCTCACAGGCCTGGATAGCAGATTCACAAGATACAGTCACGCTACTCACACAGGCCTGGTTAGCAGATCACAAAATACAGTAGTGCTCTCACACAGGGCCTGGAGCAGATTCACCAGACATACAGTTAGTGCTCTCACACAGGGCCTGGTAGCCAGATCAACAGATACAGTAGTGCTCTACGCACAGGGCCTGGTAGCAGATCACAGATACCAGTTCACCTCTCACAGGCCTGTAGCAAAGATCACAGATACAGGTTCACGCTTCTCCACCAGCCTGGTAGCAGATCACCCAGGATTACAGTTAGTTGCTCTTCACACAGGGGCCTGCGTAGCAAATCACAGATACGAGTAGTGCTCTCACACAGGCCTGATGTAGGCAGATCACAATACCAGTTAGTGCTTCTCCACACAGGCCGGTAGCAGATTCACGGACATACAGTCACGCTTCTCACACCAGGGCCTGGTAAGGCAGACACAGGATACAGTAGTGCTCTCACACAGGCCTGATTAGGCAGATCACGATACAAGTCACCGCCTCTCCACACAGGCCTGGAGCAGATCACACGATACAGCTCAGCGCTCTCACCACAGCCGGTAGCAGATCACAACAGATACAGTCACGCTTCTCCAAGGAACAGGCCGGTAGCAGATCACAGATACAGTCACGACTCTCACCACAGGCCTTGGTAGCAGAATCACAATTTACAGTTAGTGGCTCTCACACCAGGCCTGGGTAAGCAGGATCACAGATACAGCTCACGCTCTCACCAGGGCCTGGTAAGGCAATCCACAATACAGTGTGCTCTCACCACAGGGCCTGGGTAAGCAAGATCACAAGATTACAGTTAGGCTCTCACACAGGACCTGGGTAGCCAGATCACAGATTACAGATGCTTTCTCGACACAGGCCTGGTAGCAGATCACATATACAGTCACGCTCTCAGCAACAGGCCTGGGGTAGCACGATCACAGATACAGTCACGCTCTCACACAGGCCTGGTAGCAGATCACAGATACAGTCACGCTCTCAGACAGGCCTGGTAGCAGATCACAGATACAGTCACGTTGGTAGCCCCAATTTCCTAGAGGAGGGCGAGTTGGTTGAAGCCCCATCAGTGCTGCGTGGATAATTTTTTTTTATTTTGTTGGTTTGCATGGAATATACGGAGCTTCCGGGTCGTATAACAGATTCTCTCTCTATGCACCGTCTCAGTAGACACGGCCAACAAACTCTCTGCTAGTTAGTGAAAAACGAAAGCGCCGTTTTTCCTATTTTTGCCATTTTATGATGTTCTTTCCTATGCACTGTGAAAGTAAACAAATCTGCACAAAACGGTAACAGACACGTGGCAAACAATGGGTTCATAAATAAGTATTTGTGTTAACTGCCACCTTGAAACCAATTTCCTGCTTCTTTATTGAGGAAATACACAAAATGTATAATATGGAAACACAAACATCTAGAAGCGTCCCTAAAGGCCAGCAGGACACGCGTGATAATGAACTGGCGTTATTACGCGGGATGTTACGCTACACCGGGGCAGATACAAAGAGCGTGAAACACGGCCCCCGTCTAGTCGCCTGCTCCTCCTGCTGTAAAGACTTATACCTTAATCAGTCGTTGGTCTCATCTTAGATTCAGGAGCCGTATGTCTATACCCTCACCAAGTGTTTCTGCCAGTCCTGATAACCCCCCAGCAGGGCTGCCGGACCAGGCGAGAATCCTTTCATATACCAGGCCTGATGGGCGCTATGCATGAAAGTAACTAGAGTTATACCGGTTTACGCAAGAGCTGTATGTCTGTAGAACGAGGCAAAACGCGGCGTAATCGCAAATCAATACAAAGGAACGCGGGCGACCTGACGCCGGCCTCAGCGAGGGAAAACGCGTGGCCACGAACGTAAACGTTTCTCCCTTCATCCTGCAGTACGAGCCCCGCGGCCACCGAAGAGAACATTCCACAAACTATTAGGAATAATAATAATCCTAATGACAACCGCGCCATTTTCACACTACAGAGCCATCTTTACCAATATGTTAGCGGCATCTATAAACCCGCGAGACTCTTCCCCGTCCTCCGTGACGCCCACAGCCGTAGGGCCCACACTCAACGGCAAGGTAAGACTACGGCGCAGAACGCGCGGGGAAAAAATAAAGCGTTCGCTGACCCCGGTCAGACTCCAGTAACAGAACCGCTATCAGCAGAGAACCGGCCCATTGGCTACCAGAAGTCGGCATCTGTGAGCCCAACCAACGGGCCCCTTAACTGCGACTCACTGAAATAATGCCGAAACGGCTCGTTTACCAGAACACCGGCACTGAGTGGGTCCAGTCACTACTGAACACAAGCCAGGCCAATAACCTTCCAGCACTCCGACTACAAGTCACAGTACGCCCAGCCAGCAGGGGAGAAAAACCCTAACCCAGCCCCAAACACTGGCAGAGCCCCCACTCCCAACTTCCCCAATGCATAGAGCCCACTCAGGTAAAGTCTGACAGCCCTGAAACCCCATCCCCTTATCACCAGAAATTAAATACCCCCTCCCCCCGCAATTCAGCAGCTGCAGCCCCGCTGCACCCCAATTAATACAGCCAGGTCCCTGCCACAGCCCCCCCTCACAGGCAGGGTCCAGGCTGCCCCCAGGTCCAGCTCATCGGGACTCTCAGGCCTCCCCTGCCCGAGGCCTGCACAAAGCCCAGCCGGGGGCTGGAGTAAACCTCCAGGCCGGGAATGTAAACAGCCGGCCGGGCTGCACAGTCCGGGCCTCCCCGGACCTTCCGTACCGACACAGTCTCGGGGTGCGGGGGCCCTGGGCTCTTTGGGGGACCGTGTGGTACCTCAAGGTCCAGCGGCTCCGGGGAGGGGGGAGTCAGGACTTACCTGTCATTACTTTCTACGCCATCTTGGATCGACTTGTCAGGGGCCGCGGTGCACGGCGGGAAAGGGCTGAGAGTTCCTGTGAGGGGAGGAGGGAGAGCCCACTCACTGCCGGGAACGGGGGAGGGAGCGGGAGAGCCCACTCACGGCTGAGGATGGGGTGTGGGGAGGGCTCACTCGCTGCCTAGGGTCAGGGTAGGGTGGGTACAAAAGGGGCACCTCCTAGGGTCAGTTATGTGAGGGCCATCCCGCCGACCACTTATGGTTGGGGAAAAGAGGGCAAACCCGCTGACTGCCTAGAGCCAGGAAAAAGAGGGCAAGCCCGCTAAACGCCTAGGGTCAGGGAAGAGAGTGCAAGCTCACTGACTGCCTGAGACCAGAGAAGAGAGGGCGAGTCTTCCCACCGCCTAGGGTCAGGGAAGAGAGTGTGAGCCCACTGACTGCCTGGGGACAGAGAAGAGAGGGCGAGTCTTCCCACTGCCTAGGGTCAGGGTAGAGAGGGGATAGCTCAGGAATGCAGTGAGTGAGAAACCAGGTGTTCAATGGAACCACAAATATTACAAGTAGAGCGAGAGAAACCCAGAGATCCGCGCACGCCCCGATGCAGAGATCCACGCACGCCCCGATGCAGAGATCCGCGCACGCCCCGATGCAGAGATCCGCGCACGCCCCGATGCAGAGATCCGCGCACGCCCCGATGCAGAGATCCGCGCACGCCCCGATGCAGAGATCCGCGCTCCCCGTGGGTCACGCTGGGCACTTGCCATTTCTTGCGAGCGTTGGCCGGATGAGGCTTGTCAAGACTGCAGCTTCCCTTTCGGAACAAGATTTTCGTATTTACTGGAACCTCCACCGTGAGCCTCTTAGCTTTCACCCCATGAGGCACTTCAGAGGCACAGCAAGCAACAGGGGCTCCCCCATACTCACCATGACCGCCAACCTTACGGGTCTCGAGGAGAGCTTCTGCACCCCGCGCCCTGGCAAACCCTCATGCTGAAGAACACGCTTGGCTCTCCTGTTTAGTTAGCAGCACATGGGTCACACGCTTTAGAGCAGCAGCCCGAAGACATGAGCTTCGGAGCGCCCCATCTTATCTGCCATCACACGAGGACGAGACAGGCTGGCCCGTCTCAAAACACTCCCGGCTACCTGCTTCAAACCGAAGCCACAGCTTCTCAGCCGTTATTCTGAAATCAGTCTTCAGGGTCCTTCTGCCAGGAATCAATATTTAACCATTTATACAGCAGATAATTGAACGCTGTGCTGTCAACGTTACGGCTTCCGCGGGGGCAGAGGAGGCTCCTGATACACGTAATAAACCAATCTCAGTTTTTGCCTCAAAGCGTTCCCCGTGGCGGCCATGAAACAGGCTGGTGGTCCTCTGTACAGAATACAAGAACCATCACTACCCCCAAAATATTAGGGTGCTACTCTTCAGAGTTTGATTAAATAGCAGATACAGAAACCAACGATAGCCCTTCCTACACCGCAGGGGGTTTATTATTATGTACCCCAATAACTCGTTCAGTTACTGCCACACGCGGTATCTAACACCGATGCGGTAACGGCCAGCCTCGTCGGATCGAGCGATGGATTCCGGGAACATTTTAGGGGATTTGCACCGAACCCCCAACCGTCCGCTTCGTCTGCAGCCCCAGCAGTTGTAATAAACACACCGTATCCCTTTGTACTGTCTGATAGTTTAATGTTCCGTAATGACCAGCAGACATCACTTCCACCCATCTGGTAAATAAAAATAAAAAAAAAACCAAAAACATTCAAAAAGCAAGATTTCGACGTCTTTCAACCTACAGGAACCACCATGGTGCCGACACGGCCATGTACACGTATACTTTATTACCGAGCAAAACAATCAGCATTCCTTAATTCCGTGTTCTGGGACTTACAAAGGAACATAAAAAAATAATGTATTGGATCACCGCATGTGTGCCCACATTCGATGCCAGAGGGTCTGTAACACCGCAGATTACCGGAGGCGCCCGCGGGGGCAGAGAGCCGGACGCGCCATCCGGTCCTCGCTACGGCACGGCTCACTGCAGATTATGGATCATCTCCTCTTTGGCTATGAGATGCGTGGTCTTGTTTACCAACGACATCAAGGAATTAAGTTTCTGAGACCAGTCATTTAGGAGGTCATTGGGGTCCTTTGGCCTCTGGAAGTTGATTATCCCCGCCAATCTGTCTACCTTGGCATAAATAGTCTTATTCACCACAAGACTGGAGAGGAACTCTTCCGATTCCTGAAACGAACCAGAAAAAGGAAGACTTTAACACATCAATTATCCATTTAATACATGCGCAGCAGCGGCTTCTCTGCGCTTTCTAGAGAAACATGGAAGGCGCATGTATCAGTAGGGACTTGCGGACTATCTCCATCCTTGAGGGCTTGGTCTCACTTACATCAACAGACAGATCCAAGAGCTGGGCCATCCTCTTCCGGGTGATTCTGGTGTAGTACTTTGCCATTATTCTAATATTCTGTAACAGAAAGCAGGGATTAGGAATGAACTCGCCTATTTCTACATAAATCAGCATCTCTTTTACAAAGCATCATGTGATCCGCCTTTTTATGCGAGTATTCACAGGGTTAACCGTATTTTAGTGTTTGGAGTGTTACGGGATCACCGACAGGTAGTAAAGACTGGCTGCTCTCCCTCCCCAGATGTTTGCCCCAAACTTTCTGTACGTAATTTTTGGGGTATTAGGCTGCAGATGAATGTGATACTTTCTAATCTGACCATATGAACCAACTGTCCTGTGGTTAAAGTCTTTCATAAAAGCACTCACGTGTTCGACCACTCTGTTTTTTAGGTCTTTCCATCGTTTTTCTCCCTCCTCGGTGTAGCTGAACACATCGGTGGCCGCGCTATCCAGAGAGCCCTCTCTGAGCTCCTTCCCATAATCCTCTACAAGGGTGCTCCAGCGCATCAACTCCATGGTGGTAAAAAGCTTCAGGAGATCCCTGGGGATGCACGAGGCGTCAGCACCAGGCGAAGCCAAACAGTAAAGCCAAGCCGCATGTCTGACTTCCAACACCAGTATCCGGATGCCACGAGGACACATGCCATGGCAGCTGCTACACCCAGTTACTAAAGCACTAGCCTACTGGTAGCGACTCCCAGCAAACAGTCATACTCTACTTACTTGTACTTGGGAATGTCCTCCAGTTTTTTGTCCGCACTTATTCTGTGGACCAGGTCGGACTGTTCATTGTCGTAGGGAGACAGGATTACATACAGGACGACGCTCTTTAGTGCCTGTTAGGGTTACGAGACAGAGTGAGCAAACAGGTAAACGGCATCTGCGGATCAATGTCTTCCACGCTCTGCGTATGATTCATCTAACAATTATATTACGCCATGCCGCACAATATTTATCAAAGGAAAGGCTTTAAATGTTCATTTTACCTGCTGCCACTTTTCACTTTCTGCTTGGATACAGGGGGTGTCGTAAATGGCCCGGTAGTGCTTACATATGGACACGTAGGAGCCCTCGTGCTGATCCAACTGAATCATTAGATTGTAATATTTCAGCTTCTGCTTCTGGAAGATTTCAGATAGAATGAAATAGTGTGAGTCTGAGTGCGTGTGCCGTCCGCATGTTTCTGCCGCCAGTCCCACGACCCTGGTTTAATAAAGCGCCCCTAGGAGACAGCGCAGGAGTCTCCCGCATAGTGCTGTTTAGTATGAGACGCCTAGAACGGGCCGGACCGGTCTGTCCGCAGAGCACAGCGGAGGAGATGAAAGCGCGATGACGCTGGACTCACACCATTTACATTTACCTCTGTGTTCTCTTCTTGGAAGAACTTGGTGTTAATTTTCTTGCTTATGATTTGTGTTCGAACATAATCCTTGACGGCGATACAGAGTCTCATCTGCTCCAAGATAAACTCGGCTTTCTCCTTCTTCTCCATGGAGCCGTACGTTTCCACCTAAAGTTCCAGAATAAACACACAGGGGGTGACGACTGCCCGCTCATCTTTCTAAGTTTCATTTAATCCTTCTAAGTTATTTTTTTCAAGCAAATTTATTGAAGTATTCAAATATTTGATTTCAATATTTAGTCCTGACTTTGGCCTCACCGCACTGCTTAAAGGCGATGATAATGTGCATGGGGCTCGCTGAGGTTTTCCCACATTTCCCACATGCTTTCTGCCACCCTCCCCAAACGATATCGGGGTCCTGAGAGTTGTATTCCCGCAGGATCCAGCCCCCGTTAGCTGCCCGCTGATCCAGACAGATTACCTGCAGCTCTTGCAAAATTGAAGCGGCCTCTTCCACGTCTCCGCTCTGTTCCTTTATAGCGGACAGAGTTTTTGTAAGACGGGCCCGTTCAATCTCCACGTAGATCTGTGAGGAAGAAAGCAAAAGTTACAGCAGTCACGTGGCCATACAGTACCACAGAGCGTTATCACACCATCAGCCGCCACTTACCAACAAAAACACAATCATGATTACCGACCCACGCGGTTTACAGACAAACTTGGAGGGATGCGCATGTACAGTGCAGCCTATGCGCCCACACAGCAAGTTACTATACAGTACGGCTCATTTAAATCTACAGCCTGTATATAGCACAAATGCATCGAGAGCAGCAGTAAAACAAGCAGGCGTCTCACATCTGCAGCGAGTAGGATCGTATCCGACTGGAGAGAGCGCTCACCTTTCCCTCAGTGACAGATCGGAGGGTGTCGATTAACCGCAGTTTAATAGCAAGGTCTGTGATCTCCTCCACGTACTCACAACATTTCTGCACCATCTTAGCAACTGCCTGAATCAGAAAAAAATAACAGGAATGAATCCATGATTATCAGGGTGTTTTCTGGGTTCTGCATTTAGTTATCGGACCCCCATGTGCAGCACTCCAGGAAACCAAAGTGTCCCCGTGTGTGAGGCAGCCCGCCTCGGACAGGGAATTCATCTCTTACAGCAGAGCGTCTGGAGACGTCAATTTCGTGGACTGCAATAAGGACATCTCATTAATTACAAATCTGCCGAATTACAGATGAGTTCTTTTTTATTAAATGCGACTGAAACGCATCCCTGTCCCAGCTTCAGCGGCTGGAGCCTGCTTAGGGGGTGAGCTGCCATCGCGCTCACCTGTTTCAGTTGGCTTCTCCTTTTTGAAAGTAGCATGATGTTTTCATTCAGCAGGTCCCAGTCCTTGGCTTCATAGCACATTTTAACGATAGCCACCAAGATACGGGATGTAGACACCATGTCCGAGGCCTGAGGAAACCAAGCACAGTGTGAGCGATCCTGCCCCATCTGACACGGACAGCCCCCCGATTCTTTCATGGCTTCCCTGCGGGGGTAAGGAGTCTGAAGCCTGCCTCTTGTCCCCCAATTTGCTGGCAGGATCTGGAAGCAGAAAGTTCCTTCCTAGCACAGCGCATGGGTGAAAGGTTACCCCAACCAATGACACCCTGCCATGGTCCAAGGACAGGCCCACATGTAAAATATACGAAATACAAATAAATATATGATCAGACTGATAGATTCCACGTGTAAATAATCCACGTCCGGGGGAGCGCCCGTACCGTCCGAGTCTGCTTCTCCAGCGACAGCAGCGTTTCAACCACTTCTTGCAGCCGTCCTTCCTATGAGGGAAACAAATATATGAATCGGTAACATCACCCCGCGCAGATTCAAGAACTCTCTCCCTCCCTGGGCTCAGATCCTCTCTGTCTCTCTCTCCCTCCCTGGGCTCAGATCCTCTCTGTCTCTCTCTCCCTCCCTGGGCTCAGATCCTCTCTGTCTCTCTCTCCCTCCCTGGGCTCAGATCCTCTCTGTCTCTCTCTCCCTCCCTGGGCTCAGATCCTCTCTGTCTCTCTCTCCCTCCCTGGGCTCAGATCCTCTCTGTCTCTCTCCCTCCCTCCCTGGGCTGTCTCTCTCTCCCTCCCGGGCTAGATCCTCTCTGTCTCTCTCTCCCTCCCTAGGCTCTCTGTCTCTCTCTCCTCCCTGGGCTCAGATCCTCTCTGTCTTCTCTCCCTCCCTGGGCTCAGATCCTCTCTGTCTCTCTCTCCCCCCCTGGGCTCAGATCCTCTGTCTGTCCGTCACTCTCCCTCTGGGCTAAGATCCTCCCTGTTTATTTTTCCAAGAATTAGATTTCTCTCTCTCTGCTGGCCCACTCGCTCCCCGGGGCTCAGGCCCACTCGCTCCCCCCGTCGTGACTCAGCCTCCTGCCGCTCTCTGTTTCTCACCCGAGCCAACTTCTCGCACTCGAGCAGCCGCACGTCCACCGTGGCGCTGTAGTCCACTTCCATCTTGACGATGCGGCCATCGGAGCGCTCAGTTTCTTCAGACATGGCGAGAACGAAACGGAGAGCGAGCGAACAGCCTGACAGCACCGGCAACAGCGAACAGGCGAATGCCGCGGACACCTTAACGCGAGGACCCCAATGACAATGAATAAACAGGCAGCTGGAAGGCACGGTCAGGGCAGCCCGAGTGATGTCACGAGCATTTCCGGGGACCTGCCGCCAGAGGGCAGTGCTTTTGACTCAACTTTATTAAAAAGAACAATTGTTGTCATCAGCGTCATAGAGCAGTAGGAGTTTGTAATAGCGATGGGAAGTTCGGATCAGTAAAGTGAATCGGTTCATTTCGAGTGATTCATTAAGAAGAACCGATTCATCGGTTCACTCAGTGTGACGCACAGCAGTTAGTGCTTCGCAGTCAGATCTTTGAGTCAGTGTACTGGGGACTCAGAGCTGCTCTGAACGGCTCTTTGAGTCAGTGAACTGATGAGGTGTAGCCTGATCTGCGAGTCTGTGTGCTGTGCAGATGACTCACTCTAGGATCATATTACCAGTGCAGTTAATGATTCACAAACTGAACTGTTACAAATGAATCGTTCAGTCTACTAAACTGATTAATCCGGTTTATTGAAACGAATCAGTTCAAAAGAACGATTCATTCATGAACTGGACACCACTAGTTTGTAGAAGTGGCGCTGGTACCTGGAGCGGCCTTTCAGCAGAGGTGGTGTGAGATAACGCAGGGGGGTGACCGGACTGGCCGGGTCTCCTGGATTCTATCCACAGAGTAGACATTTTTTTGCTGTCTTTTTATGACATTTGATTATTTCCCATCACATTTTGTGGATCTGCGCCACAGGCTGCGTGGTAGTTACTGTATAGATCACCAGGTACTCGTGTGTATGTGTGTGTGCCACGCATGTGCCCTGTATGTGCCACATGTGTGGCGTGTATGTGCTGTGTGCCATGTATGTGCTGTGTGCCCTGTATGTGCCACATGTGTGGCGTGTATGTGCCGTGTGCCACGTGTGCAGCATTATACTATGCACTGAGCTCCGCTGCATGGGATACCGGCCGGCTCGTGGCTCCGCCATGTCACGGAATCCATGGATCCCATAGACTGTGGCGCTACAGTCCGTGAAGACGCACAATAAGTCCCGTGAAGCGGTTGCAGCTGGGCACACGCGTGGTTAAATCACGCAGTCCGTGTCCAGATCTCGTCCCTCTCACTGGTTATAATTTACACGCAAATTCCCTCATTTGACCCCCAGGGGGCGCCGGGGGAGGGGTTCAGGCTGCTGTGCTGGAGGTGACACACGATGCAGATACAGACCTCACCTAGAGTAGTGGCTACAGTTCTGGAGGCTCCATCTGCAGAAGGAGAGACATTCAGGAGAGAAGAGAGAGAGACGTTTAAATACATAAAGCAATCAAGGAGAAAACCAGAGACCGGAATCTAACACTAGGGGGTCAGAGACTGACGGGAAACGGAAGGAGGTTTTACTTTACTGAGAGGGTGGTAGATGAGTGGAACAGCTGCCCAGCAGAGGTGGTAGAGGGTAATACAGTGAGGGGATTAAACATGCACGGCTCCTGAATCTAAGACGAGACCGACGACCGATTAGGTTTGAGTCATCAGGAGAAACGGGCGACTAGACGGGGGCCGCCGGGGGCCGATCTGCCGGGGGTTGGGTGAAGCTCGGTAGGGGGCTGCTCCCCACGCCGGGCAGATTCTCCGATTGACCGGTGTGTCACCCCCGTGTTCTGCACACGCTAACCCACTGCGCTGGCATGTGCGCCATTAACCTTTTACATGCTAGTAATCCCACCGGGGCACAGAGCCCACAGGGCACGGCCGCGCTGTCCCGCCACGTGGAGTAACCACGAACCCCGGGGTCACGGCTACTGTAACGGCGCCCGCGGGGTCCGTGCTATTGGGGTCACCGATACAGACTGCGCATAGAATAACTTAAACGCCCCTCCTCAAGGGTTTATTCCTCCCCAGCGTTACTGGAAAGGCCCCCCTTTATTATGAGAGAATCCGGTGCCGTAGATACGGGGGGGGGGGGGGTATGCCGGCCCCGCTGGTGGGTACGGGGGGATCGGCCTGCTGTTTGCTGCCACAGTTGGGGCAGTCGGGGCGGATCTGTTTTATTTATAAACATTGCTGGGGGGGGCATATCCAGGGTAACCCCCCCCTGGGGTGAACGATCAGCCTCTCACCCTGTTTGTATTCTGGGGCAAGCAGTGAGGGGGTCCCTGGACACAAGAGCTTGCAGTCTAAAGACAGAGGGCCCGAGAGATGCAGTGTCCGCTCCCAGCGTTACCAAGACAACAGCTGCCCCCATACCCTGCACGGCACGCGTGGATGAGGATGCTGAGAGTTGCGGTGAGAGGCAGGCGGGACAAGCTGGGAGGATCTGCCATTGGACCCGGAATCCCCCCCCCCGTGCTGATGTCACCCCCCCGTGCTGATGTCACACGCGAGTAGGAACTGAAGCTGCATTACTGAGCAGAAGGGGCAGATACCGGGGCATCCCGCAGCCTCATCACACCGACCGGGGCAGATACCGGGGCATCCCGCAGCCTCATCACACCGACCGGGGCAGATACCGGGGCATCCCGCAGCCTCATCACACCGACCGGGGCAGATACCGGGGCATCCCGCAGCCTCATCACACCGACCGGGGCAGATACCGGGGCATCCCGCAGCCTCATCACACCGACCGGGGCAGATACCGGGGCATCCCGCAGCCTCATCACACCGACCGGGGCAGATACCGGGGCATCCCGCAGCCTCATCACACCGACCGGGGCAGATACCGGGGC
>VKOC01004477.1:0-31385 GCA_009364415.1 Spea multiplicata
AATCCTGGCTTGTCTGATTAACCCCTCTGTGTACCGAATCCTGGCTTGTCTGATTAACTTCTCCGTGTACCGAACACTGGCTTGATTTCTACACTCCGTTTTGCCGTTCCGGTGCTTCCTCCACTGTCTACGCTACAGTCGTCTACTCCTCAGAGACGGCCTTTATTTATATGCCTATACCCTGCCTTCTGGCTGCTCAATACCTCTTTGGCCTTTGGTGTTCCATTTGGGCCTTCCCATTTGGTATCACTCTGGGTGAAGTTGCGGCGTTCTAAGTTTCAGGGTATAGGTTCGTATAAAGTTCTGCAGTCCTGTAATTAACCATTATTTCTGCGAGCTTGGTCGTCTTTTGGAACTGGCGTGTTCTGAACATTCCACTCTTGATATTGTAGTCTTTATCTTAACCGTACCTGTTGTTTTAGCCCCGTTTATTTTTATTATTTTTACATATATCTCTATTTTTACCACCATCTTTGGAATTTCATCAACCCTTGGAAGACAGAAAGCCTTCTCCACCTGCAGTTCTCACTTGATTGTAGTATTTGCCTACTATGGGACCGTAATGATGGTTTATATGACTCTATCCAAAGGACAAACGAGTGAAGTATATAAGGTTATATCACTTTTATATACCATGGGAACTCCCTTTTTAAACCCAATTGTATACAGTCTCAGAAATCAGGAAACTAAGGCAGTTTTCATTAAATGTATTGTATGTCAATATTAAAGTTGTCAAACGAAATCTGTGAGTAATGTACATACATGCGCGTCACCGATACATGTGATTTTTTTTTTTTAAATGAAAACATAGAATATGTTGGCAGATTAGAACCATTCAGCATGTGTAGTCTGACCAGTTTCTGAAAACATTCATTAGTCCTTGGCTTTATTGCCTTATGCCTATCCCATGCATAATTTAACTCCGTCACTGTATTAACCTCTACCACTTTAGCGAGAAGGCTTTTCATGCATCCATTACCCTATCAGTATAGTAATATTTCCTTATACGACTTTTAAACCTTTGCCCCTTTCATTTTAGATGTTCTTTTGTCATGGTAGTTTTTCTTTTTTCTTTCTCTCCTTTATTGTGTTTATTTCCTTTGTTTAAATGTTTCTATCAACCCCCCCCGTCACATTTTTCTTCCAGGCTATATATGTTAAGATCCTTTAACCTGTCCTGGTAAGTTTTGTTTCATCCTGCAGCCCTTCTCTAAAATGTCTCCAACATATCTATATCTTTCTGGAGATCCGGTCTCCAGTACCATACCCAATACTCCAAGTGAGGTCTCACCAGTGATCTGTACAGCGGCACAAGCTCTTCCCTCTCTCTACTGCTAATGCCTCTCCCTATACAACCAAGCATTCTGCTCGCATTACCTGCTGCTCTACTGCATTGTCTGCCTACCTTTAAATCCTCAGAAATCATTACCCCTAAATCCCTTTCTTCACACGTTGAGGTTAGGACCGTATCAGATATTCTATACTCTGCCCTTGGGTTTTTATGCCCCAGGTGCATTACTTTGCATTTATCCACATTACCTGCCAATTGCCACAGCTCTGACCAGTTTACCTAAATCATTTGCCATTTGGCTTCTTCCTCCAGGAACATCAACCCTGT
Organism: Spea multiplicata; assembly: GCA_009364415.1. Lineage (NCBI taxonomy): Eukaryota > Metazoa > Chordata > Amphibia > Anura > Pelobatidae > Spea > Spea multiplicata. The sequence goes on from VKOC01004477.1 coordinate 1,619, forward strand.
TGCAAATCTCTGTGTCATCAGCAAAAAGACAAACCTTTCCATCAACACCATCTGCAATATCACTAATGAAAATATTAAAGAGAATGGGTCCAAGCACAGATCCCTGAGGTACCCGCTGGTGATAAGACCTTGTTCTGAAAATACGCCGTTAATTATTTGTTTGACTCATTTGAGACAATAATATATGAAAGTCTCAATCGTGTCAACTAATATGGATACTTCAACCTGATTGACTTTTCAACCTGATTAATTTTATAACTATGTAAAATAAATGTATGTACATCTTACCTAAAAAAAATAAAAACATATATATATATATATATTTAACTATTAAAATCACATTATGTAAATACTTGTAAGTAGATTCTAAAACGTCCATGTTAAGCAAAAAAACTGTAGCAGGTCTTTTTTTTTATTCTAAACACCTGACAGAGCTCAATTACTGTTTTAGCCTAATAAATCATAGATGCCCCCCAAATAAAACGTGTTTCACATTAACCCTTATTTCCTACGAACAGTGTAGGGGTGAGCAGTAACAGATATTATTTAGTTCCTCCTAGCGGAGATTAAATTCTTTAATTACATTTAGATTTATTCTTAACAAAGCGGGTGAACCCAAGTGAGAACTCCTAAGTGAAAACTCCTTCAAGTGAAGGCGTTACATGCAAAGAATGTAGCTTTATTTGTATTATAAGGGGAACACTGTGTCTGGTTGGTGAGCAGTGTAAAGTTTTGTTGAAAAAAAATGGGAAGGGATTTGAGTTAATTAACCTTTTCTATGGCTTGTTTTTTTGGAATGCGCTGCTATATATCCGATCAAAGCGGGTGAACCCCAAGTGAAAGAGTTACAAGCAAAGAAAGGGTTTTTATTTTTATTATGAAGGGAACACTGCGTTTGTGTGGGGTGGAGTGTAAAGTATTGTTGAAAAAAAAAGGAACACTTTATTTGTGAGGCGTGCAGTGTAAAGTATTGTTGAAAAAAAAGGGAACAGTGGGTTTGTTGTGTGCTGTGCAGCGTAAAGTGTCGTTGAAAAAAATCTTGCTTATTCGTTATTTAACCTTTTCTGTGGCTGGATTTTTTTTAAAGGCATTGCTACATTTATTCTAAACAAAGCAGGCAAATCCTAAGTGAAAACTCCTAAGTGAAAAAGTGAGCTTACACTTTGTGTGTAGTGTAAAAGGGAGCACTTTGTGTGGTGTGCTGTGTAAAGTATTGCAGAAAAAAATGGGAACACTAAGTGAGGTCTGTAGTGTAAAGTATTGTAAAAAAAAAAAAAGGGAGAACTGTGTTTGTGTGTTGTGCTGTGTGTAAAGTATTAACATTTACTGGTAAAACTTTTTTCGTTTGGGGTCGTCTTATATTCAGGCTTTTTCTTTTTTTCCTAAATTAATATTCAGATTTTGGGTCATCTTATAATCAGGGTCGTCTTATAATCGAGCAAATACGGTATTGTTGAAAAAAAAGGAGCACTGTGTGTGAGGTGTGTTGTGTAAAGTATTGAGACAAAAAAGAAGTTTATTACCTTTCTCTGTGAAGTTCTGCATATATTGAAGACCAACCCGAAAAAATGCTGCCCAATTAGTATACATTCTCCATGCTGGATGGCAGCACTTTATCTGGGCTGGTCAGCCATATGTAATAATTGTATCATGGAAAACCTGGCTGATATGTCACCCTACTTTAACTCCTATTTCCTATGAATGGGATAAGGAGTGAGGGGTCACAGATATTATTTAATCCCCATTATAGCAGAGGACAGAGATTCAATTCTTTAGTTACATTTACATGTTTTCTTTCCAAAGCAGACGAATCATGAGCCGGGCGAATCCAAGTGAGAACTCCTGAGTGAAAACTCTTAAGTGAAGGAGTTTTAGGCAAAAAAAGAGCTAAAAGGCAAAAGGAGGTTAAAGTTTAAATCCATACATATTCTGAGATTTACATTATTCAGCACAGAGAGAGACAAAAATTGAAGATTATGCTAGCTTTAGTGTACGTATAATCTTAATTTTAATAACTTCAGGAGCCAAATATTTTGCTCGTCTCTCTTTACTAACTTCAAACAGCAGCACTGAAAGAGTTAAAAACGTAATCAAAACACACAGTCTCAGTCTCTATAGGTCCCCTGTTCCAAGCCATGCCCCCTCTTTCTTTGTGCCAGAAGAAGACCAGACATCCAGACATCTTGAAATCGAAACGACCACTTCAGACCGAATCCTCCATCTGAGACCGACATCCTCATAAGACGAACTGTGGCTGTAGAGGCTCGATTCCATGAACTGATGTGAAAAAACCGAAACCATTCTACGAAGGAAAGAAAACTTCAGAAACATCCTGGACTCCTCTGTAGGAAAACAAATCAAGCTGGGAATAAAAAAAAGGGTGGTCAGTAACCAGTAACTTAGAATAAAATATCACTGATAATGCAACTAATATAAACATATACAATAATTACAATAAAGCATAAGAACAATCATATTCCTCATATTCCATAGTCCTCAATCTTCAATTTTACCACATGACAGGAGGCTTCATAATTTGCTGTTTTAACGCTCTGATAGAAGGGAAAAAAGCGTGAGGTATGGAAAGTTTGCTCCCGAGACCAGTCAGGGGGTTAAAAGGCATTTCACAGAGCACTCTGCCTCCAGAAATGCCTTATGCCCCCCCCATTTAACACTCCCTCCCCCTCCCTCCTCCAAACTTACCGGAGCTTCTGAGTCCGGTTGCTTAGTCCGGCTGTCAGAGATCACGGGGAAACAAGTGAAAAAAGTGAAACCAAGTATAGGGAAAAAAGAAAAGATAATAATAATAAAAAGGTAACTTTCCTTTCTTTCTGTGTGTTGAATACACAGCTTAAAAAACACTCTCCGGGTGTCACGGTAGGTAAGCCGAAAATCCACTAGGGGGCGCTCGTGTATATCAACCAAACAATGAACAAAATGGAGACAAAACAAAGAAAGCAAATAATAGTGTAGGTGTAGAGATACGTGTGGTGCACTTAGTATATCCCAAATTTTTCACTCACAGTGTGTCTGTGCTGATCAAGGTAAAATCAAAAAGCGTCAGCCTCGTGGTTCACAGAAAAACATAAAGGACCCAATGGTGTGGTACTGTTTCAAAGCTGAAAACGCAAATGTGGTAATACACTTACACTTATGTAGAGTAGTTAATGCCCGTAGTGTCAGGATATCCAAGGTTTCCTCGTAGTTGAGTTGAGGAATGGCTATAAAATTGCCAATATAGTAAAAAATATATTTTTTATTATTACTATTTTGGATCCTCCCAGAGTGAGGATCTAGTAAAATATACACCAATATTGTTTTAAAATAATATTGTATAAAAATAGCTGTTTAAAAAAGCTGTTCAAAAGTCCATCCATAAATCCGAGTAAACGATGTAGAGTTGTCCTAGGTGATTCACTCAACGCGTTTCGTCGTTTCGTCGATCAGGAGTGTTTGGTCGTGTTTTACCGATGCTCTTTTATCTGCGCGGCGCCATCTTTACGGCGTTTCCGTCTCGGCGTCTGACGTCAGTATGTTTCTCTTCCGGGTTGCGGTTCGTGGCTTTTCCGTTAGATGTTCCTAGCGTCGATGCGGCATAAATGAATGAACAGGGGAAAAGGTGAGTATACATCTCTATAGCCTGTTTAACCTGAGATCTTTCTATCCCATAGAATGGGGAAGGAACGGAACAAAAGAGCCGTGTGTGCTTGTTTCCTTCAAGGGTGTATATCCCGAGAGGCATACCGAGTTTACCGAGAGATCACGGGGAACTCTGATCTCTGACGGCCGGGGAAGGTCTGCGCGATGGATGCAGACAACCCCTGCTGCTAACCGCACCTCCTCCCGGCTGCAGCGGAAGTTGTCTACGCGGATCGCGTAGAGCTCTACATGCTGCCCGGACTAAGCACCGGGGACTCAGAAGTACCGGTAAATCGGGTGGGGGGTCGTTAGACAGTAGGATCCAGGTCCCCTGCATCGCTGCGGGGGATCTGGATCTTAGTCTCATAGTCAGACCTAGTTGAGGTCTGATTATAAGACGACCCCGATTATAAGACGAGGGATATTTTTCAGAGCATTTGCTCTGGGAAAAAAAACTTGTCTTATAATCGAGCAAATACGGTATATCTTACATTTTAATCTCACGCATGTATATGTTTTTATCTGAAATATCCTTTCCTACAATGCTGTATGGATTATATTTATAAATTCACAAATCTAAGAAACCTCAGTGTAGAAATGGTTAAGACGTATCAGGATATGTAATCTCATTATAGCAGCGGCTCCTTCCCCAGAATTCTCTGTGTAATACTCGTCCCCAGTGTCCTTGTAAAGAGATGATGTCATGCTTTCTGTAATTATAAAACCCTCTGATGTGGTTATTGACCGGTTGTTATGCTGCTCTTCTGCGACAGAACCCATTTAGAGTGCTGCGAGGAAATCACATTTCCAAACTTGGCTTAATTTTATCAAGACTTTTACCAAGTCCCTTATTTCATCTTCTCTTGTAGGAAGGTATAACAGGATGGACCAGACCGGTAAGTCCACCAAGCTTCGGTCTTCTAGGTGCTATTATATAAAGGGCAATAGGCATGCTAAGTGTTTATTAAGAATTTTAGGTCCTTAACGTTATCTAAGGTTTTCTTTTATAGGTAGTTATTACCTATTTTGTGAAAAATCATCATGTAATAACATCGTCATCTATCTATCTATCCTTTTTATATTTTTATTATTATAAAAACAAATAAAATGAATTTGTATGGCAAAATATACATTCATGGGTATACATTCGGGTTGCTTTTGAATTGATAATTAAATTGAATTGATAAAAATGTTAATGACATTTATATTAAACATTTTTGCAAAAAGGGAAAATAATGTTTTTTTTAAAAAAGCATACATTTACACTATGCGCCCAAACAAGGAGCAAAGTGTATATAGAATATAGTTCTAAGTTGGCTAATAACTTCTTTTCCACTATTTATTTTTTTGCAGGTTATTCATCAATTCTGGACATCTGTAATTATCCTAACCTTAAAATCCTAAAGAAACATAAAAAATAGGAGGACCATAGCGGTGGCTAATATTTTTCCATCACTACTTGCAACATTATCATCGTGCATAACAACCAAATCAACCCCCCCCCCCATGCAACTTTGGATTTTGCGCTCAATGTTGATTGTGTCAATACAGACAAAACATAGCCTGTAAGAAGAAAAGTCTATCCTTAAGACTTCTTTCAGATTAAATAAATATCGCCTTTTTTTATTTGTAAAAATGATTGAAATAAACCAGACAAAAGTGGTGGTGATTTTGCTGTTGGGTTTTCAGACTCCACCAATTTTTATCTCTGTTCTATTTGTTCTGTTCCTTGTGCTCTACATCTTAACGTTCCTCGGGAACCTGCTGATTATTATATTGGTGGCCAAGTTTCAAGGGCTGAAATCTCCCATGTATTTCTTCCTCACTCAGTTATCGGTGTGCGATATTCTTCTGACCACAATTATAATTCCTACTATGCTCCACATTACAAGTAATGGAGGAAGCACAATATCTGTTAGTGGCTGCGTTACTCAGTTTTACTTTTATTGTTCTACAGAAACCACCGAATGTTTCCTTCTCACAGTGATGTCCTACGACCGTTATTTGGCCATTTGCCGCCCACTGCGTTACACGTCCATCATGAGTTTTAAGCTCTGTTTCCAACTCATTCTTGTTTCTTGGCTTTTAGCACATATGATAGCATATATTCTTGCATCACTGATTTCAGCATTACAATTCTGTGGTTATGTAATTGACAATTATTTTTGTGATTTTGGTCCTCTCTTAGAGCTCTCTTGTACAAAGCCTACCCTTGTGCAAGTCATAGATTATATCTTAGCCGGACCATTTGTGACTGTTCCTTTTTTTCTTCATAATTTTCACATATTTTTCCATTTTTATCGCCATCCTTGGAATCTCCACCAGCACTGGGAGGCAGAAAGCCTTCTCCACCTGCAGCTCTCACCTGACCGTAGTGTGCGCCTACTATGGGACTCTATTAACAGTTTATATGGCTCCTTCCAAAGGACTATCATTTAATATAAATGAAGTATTATCTCTCTTATACACAGTGCTCTGTCCATTTTTTAACCCAATTATTTACAGTCTAAGGAACGAGGACATCAAGAAGCATTTCAATAAGCTTATTTTTATTGGCCTATGAATTTAAAAAAAATCCCTACCATTCTATATCATTTCTCACTGTGAGATGAGTGGGGGTTAAGCTAAAAAAAGAAAAGAAAAATCCCTACCCGACTCCTTACCCCCCAAAATATGCAACCTGTAGGAAAAAAAATCTTGTTAAGAGTCCATCCAACGATGTTCCACAAAGCCCTCAGTCTTGTTTGGCCCTAGGAAATTTCGGCCCACCAGTACAAAATGCGGTGTGACTACAGGCCATTAAATATACTCAGGCCAACTAGCCGATAAGGACCTGTGTGTCCTAAAAAGTGTTGCTTTTATATGGTATTTCTGTGGATCCCTGGGGGAATAATTTATTGGACTTCAAGCATTGGAAATGACTCCCTGCTCCAGTTGCATTCAAAGGATGAAAACATATGGGAAGTAAGACATCCGTTTTCAAGGCCCGTTCTACAGTGAAAAAAAGAACAATAATTTTAAAAGAATGTGACCACTAGAGTCCACAGTCCATATTAACCCACTAATCCCCAAAAATCTAAAAGTAGTTGTGCAAATAACGTTAACGATACTCAAGTAACGGATGATGGACCGCCATTTTAAAAAGACTGCAATTTTATATTGCCTTACATGTATTAATTTGTAGTATTTTGTATTTTCACCACCTTGTTTTAAGATTGCCCAATCGTTCAGTCTATGCTTAAGTGCTGCTTCTCTAATCTGTTGTGTATTCACCGTTGTAGTATGTGAGAGGACTGGTCTCGTACTTTTGTTAGCTGTGTATTATGTTAATCTTTTCCCATTGTATGTGAACTATATAAACCATGTCCAATTCCAATAAAGAGTGTGATCTCTTGCATCTTGACTAGTATGACGTGTCTTGACTGGTGGTATGGTTCTTTGGGAGACCTTTTCCCCAGAAGGAACACGCTTACTTAAAGAACCGGAGCAGCTACAGATCTTGTAGTCGGCCATGACTATGAGGAAGGTGGCAATGATGGTTACGCTCCCACTGCTGCCACCTGTGTAGTGCCAATAAATCTGTCTGGCTGTTTGCTTGCAGTTATAAAGAAATACATCCTTCCAATTTTTGTGGCTTGATACATGTGTATTTTCAGCAGTACCAATTTTAAGTTTAGGAAGCCATGGTTGCAGGACTTTAAAAGCAGCCAGTACAGCCTGGGCATATGATTGAAAGTGAGAAGCCACCTCTGCCATCGTACTCCATTGATGTCTCCCTTTGGACCAAAGGGGGCCCTTTTCTGGTTCCACATAACACCCAATAAAACACGGAGCAGTGCATTCAAATATATAAATGCAACAAAAAAATGATTAAACACTCACCTACAGACACCAGACACGCCAGAAGGCGTGTTTTTCCGTCAGAAATCTCATGGTGCTGCTGCAACCACAAGGGATTCTGGGTAGGCGCATGCAAATAAGGTCAACAATAATCACCTTTTGCCTCTATTTCCACTTTATACATGCAGTAACCAGATCACCACTCATTAACAGCTGTTTTTTTTGGGGGGGGTTGTGCCCGAGGTGCGTGCACCTGGGTGCTTTAACCGTGCATTTAAGCAGCGGAAGCCTGAAGACTACTCTGGGCTTCCCCAAAGGGAAACCCAGACAAAATTCCTTCCCCCGGAGGGTGAGACCCCTTTGAACTTTAGGTAAATCCTTAAAAGGAAAGACCTCAGAACAAACTGCTAAAAAAATTAAACCAGTGATCAAAAAACAAAGGTGCCAAATCCTGTATCAGAATCAAGTGATGGCCTCGCCGGGGGTTTGGTGACCAAAAAACAAATTAATTGGCACTCGTGCAAAACTGAGTGATTGTATAAATAAATTAATAAGAGTCAGCCATTTCTGGCCTGACCAAGTTCAAGAATATTATCTCAGGGGGAGGGACGTGCATAAGGAGAAACCGCCTAGTGCAATCGTGCGCTCACCATGTGCAGCGGCGTGCAAGACTGCACATGGTGACTCCAGCGTATCTGCTGGGGTAAATCAGCACCTCAGGCTCCATGCTTTCCCGGCCCTAAGGCCAGAGGATCAGTGTTTCCCCCCAGGGGTACTACACTTGATCTAAGCTAAAAGGCCGATGAGCAATAAATTTGCACATAAACAACCAGGCAAATCCATGCATGGGTGAGAAAACACTGTAGCTCGTATTCGAGTGTTGTTTAGAAATACCATTACATAAGTTATGGGGGGGTAACGGTGATGGAAAACCCTTCCTCTAAAATTTAGGGGTATGTTGAAGCATTATTAAACACTCATCTACAGACACCATACAAGCCAATAGGCTTGTTGTTCCCTCAGAAATCTCATGGTGCTGCTACAACTACAAGGGATTCTGGGTAGGCGCATACAAATAAGGTCAACAATGATCACACTTTTGGCCTTAACAAGATTCATCAGTATGATGTTGGATTAATACTTGAGGCTTGGGGTAGCACGAGGAATATCATTACATAAGTTATGGTGGGTAAAGGTGATGGAAAACGCTTTCACTTAAAATTAAGAGGATAGTAGAAGCATTATTAAACACTCATCTACAGACACCAGACAAGCCAGAAGGCTTGCTTTTTCCCTCAGAAATCTCATGGTGCGGCCAAAACAACAAGGGGGGTTCTGGGTAGGCGCATGCAAATAAGGGATTTATGCAAATATGGGAAGATTCCCATTAAGGACAAAACAGCTGTCCATGAGTGGTGATCCGGCTACTGCACCTCTTACCGAGTTTTGTCTAAAGGCTGTCTAAAGAGTTCTTTTCTCTCTCTCTCTCTCGCTCTAACATTTTTATAATTTTACATTTTAAGGGAAATGGACTTTGAAAATACATTTTCTAAAAATATTCCCTTGTTTGCCAAACCAAAATACCAGTCTAATAAAACTATGGTATAAAATAATTAAGACACACAGGAATGTGAGATCCCAGTACTCGTGCGATCAGACTCCTTCCCGGGAATTCTCTGGCCATTACTCCTCCCCGGTGTCCTGATACAGAACAATGCTTTGTTTGTTGCACAGTATAAAGACCCTGAAGCAGTTATTGCCTGTTTATTGTTTGGAACGTCTGCTGCTTCTTAACAGAAATACCTTTTGTATTTCCACCTTTGCCTCAATTCTCGTACTTTTTGAAAACAAAATATATATGGAGTTACTTATTTCATCTTCTTATACGGTGACATAACAGATGCTCCAGACAGGTAAGTTTACAATTTGTTAAATGTAAATTCGAGTTACATATTATATATATTATGGCGGTACATGTGAATTTAGTCATTAAACTCAACAAATAACTACACTTTTAGTGAATTAACCCTACTGGGTCTAAATTAAGTCTTGTAATGATACACAAATATGTAAGCTTGTACTACATCTAACATGAGTTGATTCATTTTTGCAGGCTATGCATTAGGTCCTGACATTTGGTGAAGCCTTTGCTGGGTGAAGTCTGTGGTCTACCACTTTTTTGGGAGGAGAGAAATGATCTAAACCTAAGAACAAACCGCTTGGGGATTTATTTTATCGATGATGATACGTCATATCTACTTACAGCACCACCTCTGTACGAAAATCTTAATTTTGTAAAATCTATCGCATTAAATATCTCATTGCTTCTTTTATTTGTAAAAATGTTTGAAGTCAACCAGACAGAAGTGGTGGAGATTCTGCTGTTGGGTTTTCAGAATACTCAGACTGTAAACTCTCTTCTGTTTGCTCTGTTCCTTGTGATCTACATCTTGACGATAGTCTGGAACCTGCTGATTATTATATCGGTGACAAAGTATCCGAGGCTGAAATCTCCCATGTATTTCTTCCTCACTCAGTTATCGATGTGCGATATTCTGGTTATCACAGTTATAGTTCCCAACATGCTCCATGTTATAAATAATGGAGGAAGCTCACTATCTGTTACTGGCTGCATCGCTCAGTTTTCCTTTTATTGTCTTACAGAAAGCACCGAGTGTTTCCTTCTCACAGTGATGTCCTATGACCGGTATTTGGCCATTTGTCATCCACTGCATTATAACTCCATCATGAGTGTGAGGCTCTGTTTCCAACTTATTGGTTTAGCTTGTCTTTTAGCGTGTTTATTTACATGTATTCTCTCACCCTTAGTTTTAGCCTTATGCTTCTGTGGTCAAGTAATTGACCATTATTTCTGTGATTTAGGTCCTCTACTAGAGCTCTCATGTACAAAGCATCCTCTTGTAGAACGTATACATTTTTTCTTAGACATACCATTTGTAATTGCCCCTTTCTGCTTTATTATTTTTACATATGCTTCCATTTTCATCGCCGTACTTAGAATCAACTCCAACATCGGGAGACAGAAAGCCTTCTCCACCTGCAGCGCTCATTTGACTGTAGTGTGCACCTACTATGGGACTCTGATTATAGTTTATATGACTCCTTCTAAAGGGGTATCATTTAACATAAGTAAGATATTGTCTCTTCTATTTACAGTTCTATGTCCATTTTTTAACCCAATTATATACAGCCTTAGGAATGAACAAATCAAAATACATTTGAACAAGTTTATTTTTAGATGCCTAAAAAAGATTTAGAAGAAAAGCCTACAAACCAGTTTTCCTGCTGCATCTCATACATACTCACAGCCACCGTAAATCTCTGCCACATCCGCTGAAAGACAGTTCCTCTTCTCTATCACCCTCTCTGTAGCTTCTCAAACTTGATTATGACATGCCCTCCCCAAAAAATTAATAGAAAACCTAATTTAAGGTCAACTCCTGGGCATATACAGTATTTGCTCGATTATAAGACGAAGTTTTTTTCAGAGCAAATGCTCTGAAAAATACCCCTCGTTATAATCAAGGTGGTCTTCTAATCAGACCTCAAATAGCTGAAAAAAAAATGTCCGCTGGGGCCAGGCTGCTTTCCGGTGCTTTGGCCGCGAGCAGCGTCTCTTGTACTAGCAGCATGAGAACAGGAAGCCAGCAGAGTCGTCACATAACGCTGCCTCCCCCTCTGGTGGCGGGGCCAGAGAAGTTGCTCGCACAGCCGGGCCTCTGCAGAAGTCTGCGATTGAGAGATCTGCAGTTCAGGTAAGGTGTGAGCAAGTATGTGGGGAATGAATGAGTATGGCATAGGGAGGCTGTAATCACACTCCTATCATCCCCAGGTTCCAGCATGTACTGGCTGCCTGGGCTTGATAGGAATGTGATTGCTGTTACCAGTTATATATATATATACCCCCCTATATGCCACTCTGCCCCATGATATGCCTTTTAACCCCCTATATGCCAGAGTGGCATACAGGGGTATAAGGCATATCATGGGACAGAGGGGCATATAGGGGTTAAAAGGCATATCATGGGGCACAGTGGCATATAGGAGGGTATAAGACATTTTTGGAGGTAGAGAGGCATATAGAGGGATAAGGTATTTCTGGGGACAGAGTGGCAAGCCTGGGGGCAGATGTGCATAACTGGGCGGGGGCAGGTTGACAAATAAGGAAATAAAAACAAAACATATTTTTCTCAATCATAGCTTTTATTAAATATTAAAAATAGTTTACATGAATTAACATTTACTGGTAAAACTTTTTTCCTAAAGGTTCGTCTTATATTCAGGCTTTTTCTTTTTTTCTAAATTAATATTTAGATTTTTGGGGGTCGTCTTATAATCAGGGTCGTCTTATAATCGAGCAAATGCGGTATCTATTATGAAGGTACATGTGACTTTAGTCATTTAACTCGACAAATTTTTATTGAATTGACCCTATTGGGTCTAAATTAAGTCTGGTAATAATACATAAGCTTGTACTATATCTAACATGGATTGACTCACTAACAACTTTTCCCCTATTTTTGCTACTATATCTGATTTTGTAGGTTACGTTGGGTCTTAACATTTTTAACGTTGCTGGTTTAAAGCCATTGCTGCGTGAAGTCTTTAGTCTACCATTTTTCTAAGATCTTTGGATAACCTGAGAACAACCCACTTATGGATTATTGTTGTTCTTAGGATTTTTTTTCTTGATAATGAAATTCCATATGTACTTGCAGCATCATCTTTGTGTAAAAGAACCTTACTTTGAGTCTCCCATGAGCACAAAATATTGAGAGTTCTGTATAAATACTAAAGATGCAAATTTAAGTGATCTCTGGAGTATCAGGATGAAAAGCTTGCAGTGACAATTCATATTTTTGTAAGATTTATCAGAAGAAATATCTCATTGCCTATATTATTTATAAATATGTTTGAAGTCAACCAGACAAAAGTGGTGGAGATTCTGCTGTTGGGTTTTCAGAATACCCCAACTGTAAACTCTCTTCTATTTGTTCTGTTCCTTGTGATCTACATCCAGACGATAGTCTGGAACCTGCTGATTATTATATTGGTGGCAAAGTATCCGAGGCTGAAATCTCCCATGTATTTCTTCCTCACTCAGTTATCGGTGTGCGATATCCTTGTAACCACAGTTATATCATCCAACCTGCTCCATGTTACAATCAATGGGGGAACCACAATATCATTAACTCTCTGCACCACTCAGTTTTCCTTTTATTGTGTTACAGAAAGCACAGAGTGTTTTCTTCTGACAATGATGTCCTACGACCGGTATTTGGCCATTTGTCACCCCCTGCGTTATAACTCCATCATGACTTTGAGGCTCTGCTTCCAACTTATTGGTTTGGCTTGTCGTTTAGCATGTGTATTAACGTGTATTCTTGCACCCTTAGCTTCAGCTTTATGGTTCTGTGGTCATGTCATTGACCATTATTTCTGTGATTTTGGTGCCATCCTAGAGCTCTCATGTACAAAGCATCCTCTTGTAGAACTTATAAATTGTATCTTAGACGTACCATTTGTAATTGCCCTTTTCTGCTTTATTATTTTTACATATGCTTCCATTTTCATCGCCGTACTTAGAATCAACTCCACCACCGGCTGGCAGAAAGCCTTCTCCACCTGCAGCGCTCATTTGACCGTAGTGTGTACCTACTATGGGACTCTGATTATAGTTTATATGACTCCTTCCAAAGGCTATCATTTAACATAAATAAGGTATTGTCACTTCTATTTACGATGTTATGCCAATTATTCAACCCAATTATATACAGTCTTCGGAATGAACACATTAAAATACATTTGAACAAGTTTATCTTTTGGAGCCTAAAACGGATTTAGAAGAAAAGCCTACAAACTTTTTCTGGTCTTGCATCTTAGTCGGGTTTAAAAAGGTTCCTTGCATTACAGCTAGGCCTCTGTCCTTCTATTTTTACATGTTGACTACTTAACGATCCTCTTAATGATTCTCCTCCAATGAAATATACTTTCATATTACATTTGCTAAATACATAAAGGAATTTGCCAAAGTACAAGAAGGAAGCAAATTTCAGGGAATGAGACATGTTAAAACTTGTAAGGATGCTTTAATTCACTGGAAGTGTGATGGGTTCACATCTTTCCTCCCATGTAATGTCTTAAGAAGAGGTTATTCTCCACCCTAAGTTACCAAATCTCAATTTTATACATGTGGATAGGTCTCACATTCAATAAATGAAGTCGTGAGCACAATTATAAGAAACGACTGAGAAATAAATGATAGTTATTTATTAAAGATTACATAAATCCAAAAAAAGTCTAGCTTCAGTCTGTCCCAACATTGTAAGCAGAAATCCCCATATATATAAAGTATTATAACTAGACCTGCATATCATTACCTCAAAAATGATTGTTAACAGTCAGAAAAAAGTAAGGAGGAAAAAAAAGTACCACCAAGGCCAGGTTGCCGAAATGTTTTCACAGAATAACAAAACCATTCTAATATGATGCCACAAAAAATAAACAAAAAAACTCCAAAATATCTTTTGTAAGGAAAGGGTACTCGTTTGGTTGAATCCTTGACCCTACTTTTACCGAAGGCCTGTAACAGAAGCAGTGAAGCCGTCCAGAAAAAGTATCGGAGGTTAGTATAGCAAGATAATTTAAACATGAATGGGATCGACGTACGGCTATCTTGAACGTTGGAGAAGAGCAACGGCCAAAGTAATTTCCTCTTTTTCGTTCGCTCGGGTTGAAGCAGGGTAGAAGACTTAATTTTTTGTTCAGGCTTTGGCCAAGTGTTAGTAGAACTTTGAACAACAAAACTAAGGCAAAACACAAACGTGTGGATGAAGAATGCCACAGCATTTCCACACCAAATGTGCCATCAAGTTCTGTTGGCAGGTTATATCAAGAGCTTCACTTGAACCACTCTAGAAGGTCTCTAGTCTAGAACGTCTCTGGTACTGTGTTTCATTATGCTCTTTATACAAATCTATATGGTTCTTCAGATTGAAATGATGAACTCATTTGGTTCACAGCGAAGACTGATCTATGATAGACATGTTACATCCCGCAGTTCTAATAAAGATGACAAAACACCCAGTGACTGGCTACCTGGGCTACAAAGACCATAGTGTCGGCAATAGCCCTGTTACCATTCATGAATAACACAAGTACATTTATTTTATTTAATTTCTATTCGCAATATGACATCCATATATTGTAGATACACCAGATACATTACATCACCCTCTGCTTTAAATTCATGTTTTAACTTAGTTGTTATAATATATGATTTGGTTGTTACATATAATGTGTTATTTATATATATTAAGTTATTCATATACATTTATTTGTTAATTCATATATAATAAAGTATTGACATTTTTTAGTCATTTTTTACACATTGATCAATTTAGGTACACCATCACTTTTATTTTACGCAAGTATGTGTATGTCAATATATTCTTTTTGAACAAATTTGCTCCGCCCCTTTCATTTTCATGATTACGGTTGCGTTAAATCATAATGTCTCACTCACGGTTGTATATCCTCTACAGCTTAATTCTTGGCTATGTGTATCCATTGATAACGTAGATACATAAGTTATATGTCCCTTGGAGTACTCCTAACAAGCTCATCCTGGTGATGGAGTTGTCCCACTTGTCCAACTTTTCCTTTACTAAGATCCTCAATTACAGATTTCTTTTCTTTTTTTATTATTTTATTGACCTGTTCCCCAAATGTGTTTTCTTCTGAGTAGTTTCTTTTAACTCGATGAAAGTAATCTTTTTACCTCCTTCCATGCTCCAGTTCTACCACCACCCTTTGTCAAACGTTGTTTTTGGGGCTTGATACATGTGTATTCCAGCAGCACCAATTTTAAGTTTAGGAAGCCATGGTTGCAGGACTTTAAAAGCAGCCAGTACAGCCTGGGCACATGATTGAAAGTGAGAAGCCACCTCTGCCATCGTACTCCATTGATGTGTCCCTTTGGACCAAAGGGGGCCCTTTTCCGGTTCCACATAACACCCAATAAAACACGGTGCAGTGCATTCAAATATATAAATGTAACCAAAAAATGATTAAACACTCACCTACAGACACCAGACACGCCAGAAGGCTTGTTTTTCCATCAGAAATCTCACGGTGTTGCCGCAACCACAATGGATTCTGGGTAGGCATATGCAAATAAGGTCAACAATAATCACCTTTTGCCTCTATTTCCACTTTATACATGGATCCCTTGAAAGTAATTGGGACAGCCTTTAGACAAAACTCAGGAAGAGGTGCAGTAACCAGATCACCACTCATTGACAGCTGTTTTTTTTTTGTGCCCGAGGTGCGTGCTCCTGGGTGCTGCAACCGTGCATTTAAGCAGCGGAAGCCTGAAGACTACTCCCCCATGGGAGGCCCGGATCTCCGAGTCTCACCCCGAAGGGTGAGACCCCTTTGAACTTTAGGTGAATCCTTTAAAGGAAAGACCTCAGAAGAAGCTACTAAAAAAACAGTGATCCAAAACAAAGGTGCCAAATTGTGTATCAGAATCAAGTGATGGCCTCGCCGTGGGTTCAGTGACCAAGGAAACAAATTAATCGGCACTCGTGCAAAACTGAGTGATTGTATAAATAAATTAATAAGGGTCAGCCATTTCTGGCCCGACCAAGTTCAAAAATATTATCTCAGGGGGAGGGACGTGCATAAGGAGAAACCGCCTAGTGCGATCACGCGCTCACCATGTGCAGCGGCTGCAAGACTGCACATGGTGACTCCAGCGTATCTGCTGGGGCCAAACGGCACCTCGGGCTCTATGCTTTCCCGGCCCTAAGACCAGAGGATCAGTGTTTTCCCCCCAGGCATAGGGGTACTACACTTGATTTTAGCCAAAAGCCCAATAAGCAATAACTTTGCACATAAACAACCAGGCAAATCTATGCATGGGTAAAAACACTGTAGCTCATATTGGAGTGTTGTTTACAAATACCATTGCATAAGTTATGGGGGGTAAAGGTGATGCAAAGCCCTTCCACTAAAATTTAGGGGTATGTGGAAGCATCATTAAACACTCATCTACAGACACCATAAAAGCCAGAAAGCTTATTGTTCCCTCAGAAATCTCATGGTGCTGCCACAACCACAAAGGATGCAAATAAGGTCAACAATGATCACATTTTGCCTCTATATCTACTTTATGCATGGACACTTTGAAAGTAATTGCCCACTGTACAGGACAGCCTTTTAAAAAAAAAAGCAGCAGTAGCCAGATTCCACCCTTAAGATTCACCATCATAAGATTGGAATGTTGGCTTAATATGTGAGGCTTGGGGCTTGGGGTAGCACGAGGAATACCATTACATAAGTTATGGTGGGTAAAGGTGATGGAAAACCCTTTCACTTAAAATTAAGGGGGTAGTAGACGCATTATTACACACTCATCTACAGACACCAGACAAGCGAGAAGGCTTGCTTTTCCCCTCAGAAATCTCATGGTGCTGCCACAACCACAAGGGATTCTGGGTAGGCTCATGCAAATAAGGGATTTATGCAAATATGGGAAGCGTCCCATTAAGGATGAAACAGCTGTCCATGAGTGGTGATCCGGCTACTGCACCTCTTACCGAGTTTTGTCTAAAGGCTGTCTAAGAGTTCTTTTTTCTCTCACTCTAACATTTGTATATTTTACATTTTAAGGGAAATGGACTTTGAAAAACATTTTCTAAAATATTCCCTTGTTTGCCAAACCAAAATACCAGTCTAATAAATCTAAATAAATCTAAATGACTATGGTGTAAAAATAATTAAGACACACAGGAATGTGAAGTCCCAGTACTCGTGCGATCAGGCTCCTTCCCTGGAATTCTCTGGCCATTACTCCTCCCCGGTGTCCTGATACAGAACCAATGCTTTGTTTGTTGCACAGTATAAAGACCCCTGAAGCAGTTATTGCCAGTTTATTGCTTGGAACTTCTGCTGCTTCTTAACAGAAAAAAGGTATTTCCACCTTTGCCTCAATTTTATTGAAAACAAAATATATATGGAGTCACTTATTTCATCTTCTTATACGGTGACATAACAGATGCTCCAGACAGGTAAGTTTACAATTTGTTAATTGTAAATTAAGTAATAATACACAAATATGTAAGCTTGTACAATATCTACCATGGGTTGACTCACTAACAATTTTTTTTACCTATTTTTGTTACTATATCTGTTTTTGCAGGTTTACGCATTAGGTCCTGACATTTGGCTGGCCTGAAGCCTTTGCTGGGTGAAGTCTCTGGTCTACCACTTTTTTACAATTTTTGGAGGAGAGAAATGATCTGCAAAACCTAAGAACAAGCCGCTTTTGGATTATTGCAGTTCTTGGGGATTTATTTTGTTGATGATGATATCTCATTGCTTCTTTTATGTGTAAAAATGTTTGAAGTCAACCAGACAAAAGTGGTGGAGATTCTGCTGTTGGGTTTTCAGAATACTCGGACTGTAAACTCTCTTCTGTTTGTTCTGTTCCTTGTGATCTACATCCTGACGTTAGTCGGGAACCTGCTGATTATTATATTGGTGGCAAAGTATCAGAGGCTGAAATCTCCCATGTATTTCTTCCTCACTCAGTTATCGGTGTGCGATATTCTGGTTATCACAGTTATAGTTCCCAACATGCTCCATGTTATAATGAATGGAGGAACCACAATATCATTAACTGGCTGCATCACTCAGTTTTCCCTTTATTGTGTTACAGAAAGCACAGAGTGTTTCCTTCTCGCAGTGATGTCCTACGACCGGTATTTGGCCATTTGTCACCCCCTGCGTTATAACTCCATCATGACTTTGAGGCTCTGTTTTCAGCTTATTGGTTTAGCTTGTCTTTTAGCGTGTTTATTTACATGTATTCTCTCACCCTTAGTTTTAGCTTTATGGTTCTGTGGTCATGTCATTGACCATTATTATTGTGATCTTGGTCCCCTTCTAGAGCTGTCTTGTACAAAGCATCCCCGTGTAGAACGTATACATCTCATCTTAGATATACCCTTTCTAATTGCCCCTTTCTGCTTTATTATTTTTACATATGCTTCCATTTTTATCGCCATACTTAGAATCACCTCCAACATCGGGAGACAGAAAGCCTTCTCCACCTGCAGCGCTCATTTGACTGTAGTGTGCGCCTACTATGGGACTCTGATAATAGTTTATATGACTCCTTCTAAAGGGTTATCATTTAACATAAGTAAGGTAATGTCTCTTCTATTCACAGTTCTATGTCCATTTTTTAACCCAATTATATACAGCCTTAGGAATGAACAAATCAAAATACATTTGAAAAAGTTAAATTTTTGGTGCCTAAGACAGATTTGAAAGAAAAGCCTACAAACCAGTTTTCCTGCTGCATCTCATAAATAAAAAACCTAAAGAAAAAAAACCTAAGAAATATATATTTTTTTCAGATGAAGACTCTAGAGTAGTTAATAGAGAACATTTCTTTGAAGAATTGGCACAATTATAATATTGTATGTGTGGGGGATGTAATGGTAAATGATAATATAAAATCCTTTGCCCAGCTGGTACATAAATTTGATTTGACAAGGAGAAGTTTTTAATTATTTGCGGTTAAAATACTTTCGGAATCCAATTTATATAAGGGTAATGAGTGGGTCTCAAAATTAGTTGAGAGCATTTATTTCCTTAAAGGGTGCTAAAAGGGACTATCTAAATGTTTGCAGCCTATTAATGATAGGAATATTCCGAAGAGGGAGACTGATTTTACTTTAAGAGTCTACTTCAAGAATGGATGATCACTCATAGGAATAATAAGAAGGTGTTTCATTGTTTAACCCCTTAATGACAAAGCCCGTACATGGCTCAAAATGCATTGGGTTTAGGGACCGCCCATTGTCCTTAAGGGTTAAATATTAAGGATAGTTTCTTCAAGATGGTCAGTAGGTGGTATTTGGTTCCACATATACTCAATATGTTCTCCTACCTGCTGTCATTGACATTCAGAAGCCAGTTCTTCTCCATATCTGGTGGGCCTCTGAAAAGATGCAAGCACTGTGGGAGATGTCTTTTAAGATATTAGAAGATAAGAGGGATGTGTATCTTAATAGGAATCCTGAGGGGCTCTCCTCCATTTAAAATGGCAGCCATTACCATTTAAACAGCAGTACTTTGCCTGAATGGTAGCTACAAAAATCCTTATAGCTCATAATTGGAAACAAGCAATGCATTTCACCTCTCAGACGTCAATGAATCAGATCAGACAGCAGCTTGTGTTCTCACCACAGGACTTCAGCAGGGTAAGTGAACTACAAAGGAATGGGGAGGGGGGTAGATAGTGAGAAGGGGGGATAGTAAATATTAAAATAAATAAAGAGTGAGAATGAATAATAAGTGTGTGGATGAATTGTGTGAATGAGTGAAAGAATGAATTGATGTGGGTGAATTGTGTGAATGCGTGAGAGAATAAATTAACGTGTAAGTGAATTGTGTGAATGAGTAAACATATGAATTAATCTGTGGGTGAATTGTATGAATGAGTGAGACAATTAATTAATTGTGTGGATTAATTGTGTATAAATAAGAAAATAAATGACTTAATGTGTGGATGAATGTGTGAATGAGTGAAATTATTAATGAATGTGTGGGTGAATTGTGTAAATGACTGAGAGTGTGAATTAACGTGTGGGTGAATTGTGTGAATGAGTGAGACTATGAATTTATGTGTGAAAGAATTGTGTGAATGACTGAGAGAATAAATGCATTACTTTGTAAATGGATTGCGTATGAATGAGAGAATGAATGAATTAATGTGTGGATGAATTGCTTGAATAACTTTTGAAAATGCATTCATGAATATGTGTAAATAATTTATGTGAATGAGTGAGATAATTAATGATTGTGTGAATGAAAGAGTGAGTAATTCCATTTATTTTGGTATGCACTGATATCATTTCAGTGCAAATGCTAATGTTATTTAATGAAATCCTTTTCACAGATAGACCCTCTGTTCAGGTGTTTTTCCGCCTTGGCAGCTAGATGGGCTGACACATTCTATTATGAAACAAACATAATTTATATGGGCAAATTGATGCACACTGTTGTGTATAGTAATTTTATACTGAAAAAAATGTCTTCTCCATGGTTAATATGCAGTGTTGGCACTTTGAGGTCTGCAACTTGGTTTAATGCAGAAAATTTGGCACTCGGGCCCAAAAACGTTTACCATTTTTTGGTTTCTATAAGGTTCAAATCATCCCTCCCAATAAAATGATTCTTTGGATTCCCAGTTCTGCTGTGGCATTTTTAAGTGGCCAAATACTTTGCGAGAAATTTAAAATATATATATATTTTTATATTTGTTGCCAACTTTTTTTAGGGTGAGAAGCACAGACAGTATTTTGTTTTTTGTATACATTGTACAGCCAACACACTGTATTTGCAGCAGGCCCACACTGTTTGGTAGGCCTCGTATTATACATTTGTATTATTTGAGCCTGTGACTAGCTTAGCGCACCGACATTTTCTCTTTTCCCTGTTTGCACATATTTGAGGTTGTTGGCTCCTCATCAGTATGGTTGCAGCTTGCTGTCCAGGGGTTAAATGGGAGGAGGTTTAATTGTACCTCCCCCAACACATTAATAAGGTTTTGGTAGCCGTATAAACTGCTTTGTGTGCCCACTATGTAGGAGGTGAGAGTCGGTTCTCACCCTATTGAGAGTGTGCCTTGACGTGGCGGGTGAGCTTAATTATGCTTTGGCCAATTCATATAACCAAAACCTCTCATTTATATTATGTTTATATATTTCTTGCCAACTTTATTAGGGTGAGAAGCGCAGACAGTATTTTGTAAAAGAAAACATGCACAAAACAACAAAAAAGTGCCAGTGAAATGTATGACCAGTGTGCCATATGGGGTCTGAGCCTATGGCTGGCAGTGTCTTTTTCCTTCACCACTAAGCATTGTCCAGGGCATATTTAATTAAGAGAGAAAAAAGTTTGGGTTTTCTAGGGTTTGAGTGAATTCTGGAACACTTACAAACTCAAATAAAAATTAAAAGTGTCAATGACGGAGTAGTCTCATAGCAAGCTGGTGTTCAACCAGTGACAGTCTCAGACAGTGACCTGTTCCGTACCTAGGATGAAGTGGTTTTCTGGCAAACCACAAAGAAACCTTCACACAACACATTAGGTGCCAAGCTTCTTCTTTCCGTAGCGCTGTATAATGGGTGGACAGGACACAACAAGTTGTATGTAACATAACAATTTGACTTACAGAGACAACAGGTGAGGAGGGCCCTGCGCACAGGAGCTTACAGTCTACAGGGATTTTAGGGTGTATTACACAATAGGTAAAAGTGCCGCTGTTAGGGATGGACCAGCCACACTAGTAAAAGTATTGCAGGAGAGGGACTAGGAAAGGTGAGCTAAAGGAATATGGGAGGGCGTTAATGAGCTATGATGTAAGCATCCTTTATGTAGCAACCCCAGGATCTACCTTAAACCATAGGGTGTGACAATTCCCCCCTCATGCCAAACCATGTCCTGGACAGATGAGGGGTAAAATATCATTGCTGTATGGTGTATATCGCTCTTCTTCTTATCCTTCACTGTTGCCTATTGTGTTGAGGGGGCTCAAACTACAAAACATGCTCAAATACTCATTACATACCACTTCTCCCTTTTGGATTGATTGGGTGTTAAGTTAAAATCCCTACTTGACTGTTTACTCTCCCAAATTCCTCTCAAAATGTGCAACCTGAAAGAAAAAAAATATTGTCTATTGAGACCATCCAATGGTATTCCATGAAGCCCTCAGTCCTCTGTTTTTGTCCCAAGGACATTTTCGGTCCACCAGTACAACATCCCATTTATAATAACGTGGGCAACTAGCCCATAAGCCCCTCTAGATGCTTAAAGATGCCAACCATTACATGGTTTTCCTTGGGGGAATTGAAAATTACTGCCCACTTCAGTGACACTAAAAGGATGAGAACGCATGTGGAAAAGTACTAACTTTTTCAGGGCCCACCCTACAGTGAAAACATATTAAACTATTAAAGTGTTAAATGTGAGCTAGCTCGCCAACAGCAAAGTACCGTATTTGCGTGATTATAAGACAAGTTTTTTTCCAGAGCAAATGCTCTGTAAAATACCCCTCGTCTTATAATCGGGGTCGTCTTATAATCAGACCTCTGCACCGCTGCAGGGGACCTGGATCCTCCGGTCTCCCCCCCATTTACCCCCCCACACACACACTTACCGGTGCTTCCAATCCTGCTGTAATGCCGCGGGCAGCGGTGACGTCTACACGATCCGCGTAGACAACGTCCGCTGCAGCCGGAAGGGTGTGGCTAGCAGTGGGGGTTGTCTGCGTCCGTCGCGCAGACCTTCCCTGACTGTCAGAGATCAGAGTTCCCCGCACCGGAGCCGGGGAAGGTCTGCGCGACGGACGGCAGACAAACCCCCGCTGCCAACTCCACCTCCTTCCGGCTGCAACGTAAGGAGGTCAAAAAATGAATCGGCAAAAAATGGAGCAGAATCAAGAGAGTAAAGAGCAAGAGAGCAGCAAACTTTATAGCGTCGGGTAAAACTTGTAATGGTATAATATAAAATGATGTTCTGTCCTCCTTCAGTGTCCTCCTACTGAGATTGACAGAGAGCTACTCTTTTCACAGACCAAGCGGGATGGGTTGATGTCAATGCAGGGTTTATTTAAACATCACCAACCTGGTGCAATACATGAGAAAAAGCAAACCTGAAACACACAAATACAAAGCGAAATATAACTCGATAACAGACAGCGCACAAAGAAATGAGGCAGTGTAATAAATAAGACAGGCTGCATTCTGAATCCTGAATAACCCACAGACAAGTGACATCAAAGAAGTAGAGAAATGTAGTCTAACTGATGCTTAATACAAAATGGAGGCTATAGGACTGTCTAATACATGCGAAGACAACTCTCAGGTTACAGTAATAGCCTTAATTGTATGTTGAACAAAGTGGCTCCTGCAAATGTCAGAGGTAGCAGTTGCATAGTTGCCACCTGTCCAATTTTTCCACGGTCAGTCCCGAAATTTTGCAGCTTATCCCGTTAGTTTCAGTGCCCCCAGGACACGCAATAGGCAGTTACAGGGGTCGTGCTTGGTTTGGAAGTTCATGGACATGGATCGTCCTCTAAGTGGCACAAAATGAAGGGAGCCTCAGGTCTGATCCTAAAGACTTCTGCTTCAGCACTCCCTAACACTGTGTGCCAGCGACTGATGCTATGCACCAGCATATTACGCCACATCTTGGTGCTTAGTAGCATTTGGTGTCAGGGTTCCACCCTACCAGCCTAGACCATACGACAATGATTAGTTCTCATATTTACCTGCAGCCACTAGTGTCCACCCTTCCCTTTCTGGAGCACCTCTTTCTAATTACTTGGGACAGCTGAGCCACATTACCTGAGTTTAGTCCTGCCCTTATATACCTGCTCTGCCTTTCAGACTCGGCCTTTGCATTTGAGGTTCCTGTTAGTCTGCCTGCAGCAAAAGCACCTTGTTCTTTGTTCTGATTTCCCGTGTATGACCTTGGTACCTTGGCTAAGTTTATGATCCAGATTTGTGTACCAGACCCTGGCGTGTCCCACACTTACCTACCTGTCCAGCCTCTTCCAAGCCGTGTGCCCTGCCTGAGGGCTTCCAAGCTGTGCACCCTGCCTGAGGGCTTCCAAGCTGTGTGCCCTGCCTGAGGGCTTCCAAGCCATGTGCTCTGCATGAGGGCTATCAAGCCGTGTGCCCTGCCACAGGTTTTCCCTGTCCTCCCTACAGTTCCCCTTTATTCCCTGATTCCAGGCCTGCTTTTCTGTCTGTTGTGTGCCTGTGTCAGGGTCCGCGTGCCAGACCCAGATGAAGTCAACCACCTGAGTACCCGCTGGCCGCGGTTACCGGATCCAGCGACGCACCTCCAGCTTCCTCCTCTGCATCCAGCGCTCGGATGATGTCACGCACGGGGGCAGTGCTCAGTTATTGTGCGAAGTGCTGCTGTTTAGTTTGTGTATCCTATACTCTTGTATTCTCGTGTACTGAAACCTTACAGCCTGTTTGTACTTCCCTACCCATCATGATGAGACAGAGCCTCTAGTATCCCCTGCAACTGGGCTCCTGCCCTACCTGCTTGCCCGGGTCCTGACATTTGGTGGCGCACAGGGTTAGGGAGCACTACAGCGGTAGTCTAAAGGAACAGAGCTCGGGCTTACACCGTAGCCAGAAGAATTAAGCACAGGGACTAATTTGGGGAGAAAAGGGGTAGATAATGAGAAAGGAGAACTAAAGAGAAATTAGAGAGAAAATGTGTAGGAGAGACAAGTGTTGCCATATTGCCCTAAGTTAAAGTTAGGGCAGAATGACATCCTACCCCTCGATTGGAGGATTGAAATGATGGCCCTTTTTGTAGTAAGGGTAATATTTGCTGGGTCTGTGCTGATTCTACAATACAATACAATATTTAACAATAAAAACTATTTAAAATTACTATAATATTATCAAATATTTGTTCAGATGAATGTTTGGTTTCATTTCTGGTCCATTCAACGACAAATGTAGTTTCCTCTCCTTTCAGTTCATTATTCAGAAGTGAATTTGTTGTAATTTACTCTCACTCAATATCTCTACTTTCTATGAAAACCACTTCCCTGTCCCTGTGTCTCTATCTCCTTCTTAAGGAGGACGTCATCGAAAGCACTGTGATTTTGGCAGACGTTCACCTTCAGACAAAATTGTGGCGCTTTCAGTGACGTCCTCTCACCCAATCCTCCAACCGGGTGTTACAGAAGCGCTGCCATTTTGGTGGGAGTTCTTACCGCATTATATCCGTGGAGATGTGAACAAAGAGAGAAGATAGAATACAACAAGCACTCCTTGTGTTATAGAATACAAGATGTGTTCCTTCCTGCTTTGCCATCAAATATAAGCAAAGTGGGGTAAATGCCCTGTGTGCCCCTAGTTACCTGGTCTCCCTATTCTTCCAGCTCTGGTTCTTTCCTATCACCCACCCAAGTCTTTTACGTTCACCATTTATTATTTGGTGAAATCCTTTTTTGATTAAATTACTTTATGGATAAAATACCAATGTAATACATCTCAGTAACTACTGTGTAGAAAGGCATAAGACGCTCAGGGATGGGTATTCCCATTACCGTGCCAATTAGGCTTCTTCTCTGTAATGCTCTGGGCAATACTCATCGCCAATGTTCTTGTACTGAAGTGATGTCATGTTTTTTTGAACAGTATAAAGACCTCTGCAGCTGGTTTTCATCGTTCATTGCGCTATATGCCTGTGTGTGGTGTCACCAGAAAACAGTATTGGTCTCTTTGCCTCAATTATACAGAAAAATTATTCATGGAGCCCCATTCATGAATTTTTTCTTTTATGGTTATATAACCGGATGAACCAGACTGGTGAGTTTATCGTCAATCGACAATAGGCCTACCAAGTAATTCAGATGTCCGATATTCTGCGTCTGTTGTTGTGCGGTGGGATTTTTTTTTATGGATGAGTCCAGATTTTGTAACTCAATTACACACCTTTATCACACCTTTATAACTCTCAATTTTTAAAACAAAGCGACTTGAACATTAAAGAAAATTTGAGTGTTTTTTTGGATTTGTTTGTTGTATGGGTGAATGTGATCCAATTAGTTTGGCAGGACACATCTAAGGTCTAACTTATGCATGAAAACACAACTACATAATATACACAATATTTTACCGTACACAACTATTGGCTAACAGGGTTTCTTTTTGTTAATATGTTTTTTTTGCAGGTTCTGAATAAATTCCAGGCAAGATATTTTATTGGATCTTTTGTGTGTAAAAATGTTTGAAGTCAACCAGACAAAAGTTGTGGAGATTCTGCTGTTGGGTTTTCAGAATACTTGGACTGTAAATTGTTTTCTGTTTGTTCTGTTCCTTGTGATCTACATCTTGACGTTAGTCGGGAACCTGCTGATTATTATGTTGGTGGCACAGTTTCAGGGTCTTCAATCTCCCATGTATTTCTTCATCACTCAGTTATCGGTGTGCGATATCCTTCTGACCACAAATACAGTCCCCAACATGCTCCATATTATAATTAATGGAGGAAGCACAATCTCATTAAGTGGTTGCATCACTCAGTTTTACTTTTTTTGTGTTCCAGAAGCCACGGAGTGTTTCATCCTCACCGTGATGTCCTGTGACCGGTATTTAGCTATTTGCCGCCCACTGCGTTACACGTCCATTATGACTTTCCAGTTTTGTCTCCAGCTCATTCTTTCATTTTGGCTCTTGTCATGTATACTAACATTAATTCTTGTACATCAAGTTGCTGCTTTTCAGTTTTGTGGTCATGTAATTGACCATTTTTTCTGTGATTTACTTCCCCTCCTAAAGCTGTCCTGTACAAAGCATACACTTGTAGAACTCATAGATTTTATCTTAGCCATTCCATTTGTAACTGTGCCTTTCTTCTTTATCCTTTGTACATATGTTTACATTTTCATCACCATCCTTGGAATTTCCTCCAACACCGGGAGGCAGAAAGCCTTCTCCACCTGCAGCTCTCACCTGACTGTAGTGGTCGCCTACTATGGGACTCTAATATCAGTTTATATGGCTCCTTCCAAAGTGCAATCATATAATATAAATAAAGAATTGTTTCTTCTGTATACAGTGCTATGCCCATTTCTTAACCCAATTATATATAGTCTTAGGAATGAGGATATTAAAATTAGTTTGAAAAATTTATTTTGAGTAGCCTAGGAATGATTTAGGAAAAAACCCCACAGAAAATGGCCCCCTGGAACTTTAAGAAAGGGGGAATATGACTGCTTGCCTAGGCCATAGTATAGGGTTAATTGCAAGGTCACCATTGGTTAGGAGGGTGCAACAATGTTGCGGGCAAGGGTTTAACAGTTGAAAGCAAGGTTACTCCTACCTTTTCCTGCTTGGATCCCAAGGACAGGCACATCTATTCCACCCTCCCTCCTCATTTATGTCATGATATTTCTGGGGTTGCTGCTTGTTCTTTCTTTTGTAGTCACAGCTGCGGAAGAATATCCACCTCTGGCCAGTGTTTGGAATGGTGAGAAGTCGAGGCTGCGTCCTTATGGGCTTGGGGAGGCGAGTCCAGCGGGCGGCTGATGGCACCCGCTGGGCTTGAACCCTTGTTTATGTGTGTTTCGAACCGTCTGCCAGCTGGCGGGTTGTTATAAGGTTATGGTTATATATATTGTTAAGCTGGTATGAGATAATAAAGCTGTGGCCAACGCCCTTACCCACATTAATGGCTCTTGTTATTGATTGGGGGTGGGTGTAAGGGGTTGGAAGTGTTAGCGGTCTCTAGGTCTAAGCCAGGGATCCCCAAACTCAGCCAGCCCCTCAGCTGAAGGAGCATTATGGGAGATGTAGTCCTGCAGCAGCTGGAGGGCCGAGTTTGGGGATCCCTGGTCTAAGCAGTCATGGGGTTTTCTTCAAACTATTTTTCCTGTTGTCTGAACATCAAACCTTATTTGGTCCCTGGTCTTCCTTTATATTTAAAATAGCCCTTATTATATAAATAATTCCCTCACTTTATAATTTCATTCCATATCTGCTTTAATTACTGTTCCTTTTATTCACCACCCTCTCTGTAAAGTAAAACGCCCCTGTGTTACAACTAAGCCTCTGACCTCCTAGTTTTACACATTATTGTGAAATAATAATAATTGCTTCGGGTCGGATTTGGAGCGATACCTTTATAACAAGTAAAGAATAAAATATTTTGTGCATCTGTGAATGAATTCATTTATTTTTGCATATTTGTTAAATACACGAGGTGGTAATATTTCCAAGAAGGAGAGATGTTGGGACAGGATGTCGTAGGCTGAAACATGAGGGTCAGAGACTCAGATGTGATGTAAAAAAGCTTTATATATAATAGGGTATGGGTAAGAAGTGGAAGAGGTTAATACAACAAGAGAATCTAAACATGAATGGTATAGGCATAAGGCGTCCTCATTATTAGACAAGACCGAGGACTAAATGAGGATTGATGTTTTTTACATCAGGAAAAATTAAACAGACTAGATGGGCTCAATGTTTTTATCTGCCATATAATGTCCTTATTACCTTCCTTTCTTTCCCTCTTTCTTTTATTCCTTTCATCCTTCTTTCCTTCCTTCCTTCCTTCCTTCCAATATTTCATATTCAAAGATCACATAGCAGAAAGACATGGCCCTAGCAATAGACAAGAAGGCAATTCTTTTAACTTGAAGCCAATGAAGCATCAAGTTTATTTTTTTATTTTTATTTTTGGTGACCCTGAGGCTAAAAACCATTTTCTGTGTCAAGAACTACGAGTGTCGTCAGAACTAAGGATTTACCGTATTTGCTCGATTCCAAGACGTAGTAAATACCCCTCGTCTTATAATCAGACCTCAATAGATGATGAGGTCCTTTAAGGTGAACCTAGGTAGCAGTACCACTTTCAATGTAAGTATAGCAACAGACAGGAGTGTGTAAGTACAATAGCCAGCTGACCAGTTCTTCTGGCCATTGTAGTGGTCAGCGTACGCGGGACTCAACACTCTCTCTACAGCCACAGGACCGTGAAGCCACACTGTCTCACCTGTTTTACTGCTAAGGAAGCTCCAGCTTCCCGAAGAGAGTTTCACTAACAGGGAGCGCACTGGCTTTGGAACCCCATCAATTACCTTCATCTCTATGGTCTCCATGCCTGATATGGACAAATTCAACAAAATATAACAAACTCTTTCTACAACATGAGGCTTATTGTGTGTACAACTAACCCATTGACCTCTAACATATGCTTGTAAACCAGGCAATCAACCTGATATCCATTAAGCCTCCTGTTTTCTCATTTGCTGAACAAACAACAATACATCTAAATCTAGAAGAACGAGGCCAAATGTTGTATTTCAAACACAGAGCCGGCCTTAGGTGTTCTGGCGCCCTGTGCGGACTACTCCTCTGGCGCCCCCCCATCCCAAAAAAGGAATAAAAACTTGTAACAAAACTCCCCTTTCTCACTATCTATCCCCCTGTATCACTATCTACCACCTCTGCCCCTTCCCCTTACTTACCTTGTTGAGTCCTGCAGTGGGAGCGGGAGGCGTCCGTCTTTCCGTGGTGCGCGCTTCACAGCTGAGCGCCAGAACAGCAATCACATTCCTATCATGCCCAGGCATATCCAGATTCCAGGATGTACTCGCAGACTTGGCATGATAGGAGTGTGATTGCCCTATCTACCCCTTCTCACTCCCTTC
>VKOC01004480.1:0-40884 GCA_009364415.1 Spea multiplicata
TTGTATATTAGCCATGTTTATGTGCTGTGGATCTGCTACCTTATCCCTTTATTAATTTTACTGTATGTCTTGGAATTCTTAACAATTTCTTAAGTTCCTTTTGTTCTCACACTATAAAAAAATAGATTAAAAAAATGAATTCAAATCTTCAGATACAAGATCTTGCTCCACCTACATTGTGTCCAACTTGATAATGTTCCCTTATGGAAACCCTATGTACTCTGCCCTGTGATGGTTATATAATGAGTTATAGGCTATTTACCTCTTAAGGAGGACTATATACTTTATAAATAGCAACAGTGTAAAGAATGATGATGAATCATGTCAAAGTAATAAAAAGAAATAACGTGTTAGGTTTCATTGCTAATGAGCATAACGTCTGTGGTCAGGAAGAGGTTCTGTTAGTTTCATCAATGGTGGTTATTACTGCCCATTAGTGCCAGTGGGTGAGGCACTGTACTGTGGTTATTGGTTTTTTTTTCTGGTTTCCTTGAAACACGCAATGACTCATTCACTACATGCTTCTTCCAAATTTCATGGGTTTGGCTCTTGATTTGAAATCTTGGTTTTAAAGAAGTACTCAAGTGTCCCATGCAGCCTCCCCAATGAGGAATGTTGACTGGCAATGAGTACACAATCATGTCGCAGACAACGCGAGATTTATTCAGCTGAACACATCTACCACAATCTAGTAGTTGGGGACAGGACAAAGAACGAGACAACTGCATATTGGAAGATTCTGCATTAAAGTGTATATAATGGCTGGGGAGTCCCTTTAAATGAATAAACAAGGGTGATGGGTACTAGCAAGAATCATCATTTAATGTAGGAAATGTTCTGGAGAACATAGAAGACTCATATGGACCACTGGACCATATGATTCTTGAATATCCTCTGTTGTATACCCCTGATATATCATAAGTAGCATGTGTTGCTTTAAACAATCAAATATTTAATTATAATAAATTATTTTACCAAAGACAGATTTATCTGCCATATTAACAAGTGTGAAGGAGATACAAAGCTCCATTTCTTTTTTAGCGCTTTAGTAAGCGTCTACTTACTACAACCTAGCCGAGTTTCTGCTAAATAAGTTCTGCTAAATAAGTCCCTAGCCAACAAAAACCTCTCCATTTGTTCTTCTAGGAAGAAGTTTTGTTAGTAAAGGCACATATAATTTTAGTGGCCCATGTTGAACTCGGTATCTCTTACTAGCTTTCCCACTACTCCACTACACTACCTGCTCACTGCTAAAATCCATATCTTTTGATGTGGTTGTCAGCAGAGTAAATACCATTACAAGCAAGTTTCTTTACATTATTTGCCACTGCTTGGTTAAAAAATAAAAAAACCCAGTTTTTGGCTTAAACACAGCTACTTACGAAGAGGCGCTAATACATTTTTTTTGAAGAACATGGTGTGATTGACAAGGACAGATGTCCTGAGAAAGTAATCCTAAAAAGGTCGAATCTGCCAGTATCCAGACAGAATTTATTCAGACACAGCTTAATATGTCAGTCTACAAAACATTTACTTAGCAGTTCTATAAAATGGTCACATTCAATTGCAAAAGAAAATACGTAACTTGATATTTTTGTAATTATAGCTGGTATGTATTTGTTTGATGTGTATTATTTACTATAGCTGTACATTTTCTATTAAAGATTATATGTGTTTTTAATGTATGACTTACATTTTGTAGAGAAATATTATTTTTGTGTTAGCCTGTTTATATAGCACATCTGATTTCATTCACAATATAATTTACTAAAATACTTTAGTTGATTTAATCCATATACTAAATCCACAGGGGGTATGTCTTGGATCGGCAGAGAAGTTATATAAATTAATAATGTTTTTTTAGCTGATGTTTACCTTTCTGTTCAACTGATTTTAATAAAAATGGTTTAGGATCCCAGGGGCTGCAAGACACAAAAAATTATAATAGTCCCCACTAAATCTACCACATCTCAGAAGGCTTTGTAGATATGACAGGAGTCTTGCAAGGGCAAAATAGATTATAAATCGGGTAAGATTAGGGGGTTATAACCAAGTTCCTTTTCCTTCGCATGTCCATGAAAATGTTGTACTCTAAGAGTCCTTATTGCGAAACTACTTTCCAGAAGGTGGTGGGAAAAATTGCAGAACTTGAAGAAGTAGATGGGGAGAAGCAAACGTCCAATATATGTGAACAAATTGAGTAGAGGAGACATGATGGACGAATTGGGTTTTATGTCACAGACAATGATGATGTTAAAGGAATAAGAAGAAATCACAAGCCAAGAATGCATATAAAATACAGCAGTTTAGGTACAAAGTTGCATAATATAATCTCCATGGCAGACAATTTATATATCCAACTCTTTAAATTGAATTAATGAGGTTGTGATTAGGTAAATCTCGTAATAAATGAGATGTTTAAGCACCAGTCTCGGTCTGTCTCTAACCAGCTGTTGCTTCGTAACCCTTCTCCAGGCTGATGTTCGCAGTTAATACACAATATGTTACATAGCCTCGGTGATAGGATAGGACTTTGTCAGCATTTTTTTCAGACATTGTAATAGTAACAGACAAGCTAAGGATTAACCCTTGAGAGTTAGATGAGGCAAATCACTCCTCTTAATGTGGTGATCAAAATTTCCAGCTCCAATTTCAGAGCAAATTCTGAGTAAATGTTTCTTCAATCTGACTGTGGCATTGTTAATAATATGGCATCTGCAGCTGTTCAAACACAACGCTTCACGCTTTGTTAGGTTCTTAATCTAGGAGATGAGGATAAAAAAAGGATCTGTTTTAGTATATAGTTTTCTGTAAACCTATAAATGGATATATTTTAT
Organism: Spea multiplicata; assembly: GCA_009364415.1. NCBI lineage: Eukaryota > Metazoa > Chordata > Amphibia > Anura > Pelobatidae > Spea > Spea multiplicata. The sequence goes on from VKOC01004480.1 coordinate 2,838, forward strand.
AAGGTTCTATCTCCAAATGCTCCTATTAGATTACTATGGAAGTACTGATAATACAACAAATAGACAGGGACAGAATGAACCACCCCTCAGCCCGGCATTTACATTTACTGTATATTGTATTTGTATATATTTTGTTTTGTCCACAGTTATATCTATTATATAATACATTGGATGCATGGGAATTTAATAAAAGCTGATTCCTCAGGCTTATCTCTTGAAGTTAAACTGCCACTTAAACACCATTGTAGCAGTTTGGGTTTGATATCAGAAGATATTAGTTTAACACATCTTGTAGGACACATTGGTCAACCTCACTTCAATTAATACATCTTTTTTACCAAATCATCCGTCCTTTCCAAAGTAATCAGCTGCATATCAGTCGGTAGGTTTGAATGACTGAAGACATGACGTCATGACTATGAAGGGAGAGGACATTTTTCCTGCTGTAAAGACTCAAACCTTAATCAGTCCTTGGTCTCGTCTTAGATTTAGGATAGCCATAGGTTTATCCCTGTAGTAGTCTCCACTACTTCTGGTAAAGCTGTTCCACTTTATCCTACTATCTTCCCTTACTACATCCCTTACGTTACATCTAAGCCTCTGACCCTCTAGTTTTAGATTGTGACAATAAGGAATAGGGCAATAAATTACATATTTTCCTTATCATATTTTCCAATCCAGCTTTCTTATAACATGGTTTCTCTGTTAATTATTGTACAATACTTTCCAAATCACGCAGACATATAATATAGCTGCAGTTGGTGCATACTTGTTCTATTTTGCTCATTCTGATGAACAGTAACAATTTTATAATAACATGCAGCATTCATGGTACTGCCAATTGTCCGAACACTTCCAGAAAGAATTCTTTCATTAAAATCCAACTTTGTCTCATTCATAATTTTTCAGGGATTGTTCAATTGTGATGTGATATACCGTAAATCAAGCACTGATAGGTTGTTGTCTTATAAACTGGAAAGAAAGCTCAATTAGTGTTTCGTATAAATGGAGCAGAACCTTTAAACACATTAAATTAAATATTTGTGTATATTTTTCCAGTAAAGAAATGACATTTTCCTGTTACTTGTATTGAATGATCCATTATTACATGACAAAACACTGTGTTGACAAATGTACCATGCCCAATATGCAGAGATTTCCAGCCAGTTTTTGGTGTTCTTCAAGGAAATTTGCTAGACCAAGAAATGAAGTGTAGGACGTGGCCAGTATATCACAGTGCTTGATATTCATGTTGACGAAGTTAAGCCCATGGGGCAGCTGTACCAAGCACCGCTTTCCTTACCACACTCTTTTTGATGTCTCTGTGACAGCTCACTGTGCTGAAAAATGTGTCCACGGCCGTTGCATTGCTCCAAACACCTGTCAGTGTGAGCCAGGATGGGGAGGACCCAACTGCTCCAGTGGTAAGTATCCAGCTGCCGCTACTTGTCTCCAAATGTTTCTACTGTTTTGACCGTTCTGCCTGAGAATAAACAGAAATAGCCTGTTTCGTAGCTGTTGCTGTAATCATGGCGAGTTCATCTGACGGCTTTCCATGACTAGAGCTATTTTTTTCAGTTGAATGTGTACAGCTTGGTTCAACTATTGATTGACTATAGTTAATCACATGTGGGAGCATTAGTTAACCAATGGCTTTGCACAAGATGGGCTTTATTGGGCCATAAGGTAAATGAAACAATTTTCATTAATTAGAAAAATGCATTGTTAAAAATTCTCATTGTTGCAATGGTATAGCAAAGTTGATCACTACGTTAGGACAGGGAAAACCATGTCCTCTGGGAAAGGGCACATAGATTAGTTTGTGTATTATTATTATTATTATCTATGAATTAGAATAAAATGACACCATACCTAGTGCATAGGGCATAGCAAACTTAAATAAATTGAATAACAATGTTAAGTAAGGTGAAGAGGGCTCTGCTGGCTTGTTAGGAGAAAGGAGACAGGTAAGAACTTCATAGCAGGGATCTAATTCACAGTAAGTTGTACCAGCTTTTTCCACAAATTTTGTCTACTTGAGTTAAAAAAAAGTTGTGAAGGTGAGAGCATAATATTGGCCTTAGCAGCCCCTGAGGTTTTTTGAGGCAAAATAATGCTCATTGAAGCTGGCAGTAATGGCAATTGTTACTAATGACATGACTGCTAATGAAATGTGAAATTACGTATTTTAAAATATTTATCAGATGCAAGTTTATCACATATTTACTTATTTGTATAAAATTGACACACATAAATAAATGAATACCTATTTGACGTGTCAGAAGACGCAAAAAAGACCCATAAATTGGGAAGAGTGGGGGATGGACGCCAGAGTTTTGTTTTATGCTGTAAATGTGACAGTTTCCCTTTAAGAATAAATATTTTTTAAGCTAGAATTGGGTGGATGGGTAGGGGGAGAACCCAATACTGTAACAATTATTTAAAAATAGAAAACTGTATACACTTTTTTTTAACAAGTTGTTTCTTCTAGATGAAGACTCGGAGTCTAAATGTACAATTTACACATTTACTGTGTAAAAAAAGACGTTATTACTTTGGGGTAGATCAGTGTAATCGCTGTGAATTAAATGAGTGCCATATAGGGGGAATGTGTGCATTGTATCATTAGCACTTAAAATGTTGAATGGTTAAAAAGTGATAATATGTTGTCTTTTCTGAATGATTCATGGTTTCACAATAAGGATTTCCATTATAAAATGCTATTATTGTGGTGCACGCACTGACATCCTTATACACTAAATTAGTACAATAAAGATTTATTGAGCAAACACAATAACAAAGTCAATGTAATTTGACTAGATAGCAGACTGGTTGCACTTATACCCCGCAGCTACCCTATTAGCCCATCCATCAAACATGATCAGCATCACTCGCAAAACATGGTGTAGAGACGTTCAAGACTAAAACATTGATCCGTCCTTTTTGTTTGTGTTAACGAACAGCAGCAGAAAGCCAAAATCCTTTACAAATGAAACATCAAAGCCTTCCATATGTTGCTATCGCTATTCTAGAGTGCTATTCTGTAAAATTATTCTCCCATGCAGTAAGTGCTCGAGTTATATCCAGGTAGACATGAAATAAAGGCTGGAAATATATGTTCTACTTTGTACCTTTTATACAGTCGAGATAGAGCTGGGATGAGTATATATAAAATGATGTCATACTAAAAAGAGGGTTTGTTTTTAGTTAGAGGGAGGCTTCCATTATGGCGAGTTGATCTGAGTATCATGAACGTAGTATTTGTTTGTACACTCCTGTATAGTAAAATAAAGTTTGGATACATTTATCTAACGGACAGATGTAATAAGAGCTATAATACAATATACTGTGTTTTATAATGACATAAACTGAATACACGTTTAACTGTAAGCTATACTAAAAGGTAATTTGGCAAAAAAGTATATTTATTGGCTAATTAAATTGAATTAGATGCAAGTTTTTGACTCTTGTCTAGCATTTAAAGCCAGAATAGCTGATGTCAGAAAGAAAATAAAATATTACTTTAGAGTAGTATTCTGCAATTTGCGTGCTTTGTTTAGCCAGTACTTAAGTTTTATGCATATAAAAGTGCATAATGTCTAAGAGATAAAGTTAAATGTTTAACTTAGCTGTTCTTGTTGTACTATTTTCCTATTCCGAGCCCTTGACATCTGTCCTTGACTGTGGTCAGGCTTTCAGCCAGAAGGAAGAACAGACTTGCCCAAGAATTCATTATGCCCTCCAGACAAAATTTATTGAATTTTAAAACAATTTGTGGTCTTATAATTAGGCCACACCTGGAAATTCTGTGCCCTCTGCCAAATGCTGGACAAGGAATTGTGCCTTCTTGTGGGTTTTGTAAATACTGTGACAAGCTGTCCCCAAAAGTAATACAAATTGGTAGAAGTATAAACAGATCTAAAAATTAAGCACAATACGATTAGAAATATTAATATCTAACCAAAACAATGTTAAATTATGTGAACGTTGTGTGTTTTGCCGTGTCATTAATTACCATCAGTTCTTGAAATTTAAATGTAGGCAGACCGCGGGCAGGTTTAAGTTTGAAAAGTTGATGCCTAGTAGCTTATGAGTAAGAACCGTCTAAGGCGAGAAACGCATGTTCTTTCCCACTTATGCGTGTATACCGGCACTTTATTGCACATTAAAGCATATTTATACTTGGAGTGCGAAGCCTGAATATTTATTCGCTCAAGTTGAGGGCACTTTGTGGAGGTGCTGTGGTCTTCAGCACCTGTTCCCTTGGCAGATTTGGGGGAATGCTGTTGCCAATGGGAAACACTGCAGAATTGTGTGCAGCCCATTGAAAGATTATGGCTATTTAGATGCCTTGTACCATATGGAGTTTCAAAGAAAGCTCATTTAAAGCAACTGTTGAACTAGAATGGAAGTGAATCAAAAGTTGGTCGCAAGAAATCATTCAACTCTAGTGCTATAGAAAAAAATCATCCCTGGGTAGGAGTTAATAGCTCACTTGCATGTTGCCACGAGCTACACTTTAGTGCAGTGTGTGGCCACATTCTGAATAAATGCAGGGACTGGGAAAGGTAAATGAGAAATTCTGTTGGGTACCGGCTTACTGGGCATTTGCCTGGTATGCCCGATGGCCAGTCCATTAAGCCACACACTTTCGCCAGGGTCGGTTAAGACAAGGTTGAGTACAAGGAAAGGGCTTAGTCTGTCTGACGTCACTGCTGAGGCATTGCTTTGATCATCTTGATGAGTTTGCTGAGGGCTTGCCTACAGATTTGGGCAGCCTGAATGTCTCCACTAGGCTTTAAATTCATAGCAGAGAACTTTTGTGACATGGTGTATTGAAGGCACCCTTGTAGACATATGATCCTAATATAAAATTTGCACCCACATCAGCCTCTTAATCTTTTTTTAATTTCCATACCATTCATTGCTCTCCCATAAAGTATTAAAGTAAACAACAATACATTGATGATTTTGGTTGAAATGATGAATTGTATCTAATGATGTCAACAAAACAGTAGGAATCTAACATGCTCTGTGTTGCATCTCTGTCAAATTTTCTTTGAGTTCCTACAGTACTGGAGGGTACATAATTAACTAAGCTATATTAGCCATGTCCCTTCTGCCCTCTAAGCAAATGGTTGCCATTGCCTATGGCTGCCAGTGTGACCCAAGCCATGACTTTGTGACCAGTTATGCAGTCCTGATCTTGTCACTACACATACATACATATACTGTAGCACATGTATGCACACTTTCCATCATTTATACACAGTAAAACCTCATGTGTATACATTATCTTACCTGTCCAGTCTGGAAGCTATTATCCTTACTGGAAAAGGAGAAGAGGAAAAATTTATGATTGATCTATGTGCATATATTTTGTAGTGATGTAACTTGGGCGAAAAAAGCTATGTAAACAGCAGAATGTTTCTAGGGGATCATATACTGTACTTTCAGGATCTTTTATTTGTCTATTTATAATTTATAAATAAATTATATCATTTATTTTATATGAATTAAATCATTTATAAGTTTGTATCATGAATGTATTGAAAGGGGGCCCCCTGGACCTATAGGGAAGGGGGATCATGACTGCTGGCCCATGCATGGTGGTTTAGTAAGGCTCTCTCATTGGTGGGTAGCTGCAACAATGTTGCAGCTATCAGGGTTTATAGGAAGGTGAAGAGGTGACTCTTACCTCTTTTTTCCTGTAACCAACAGCAGCTTCCAGACGTTCCCCTCCTGCCCGCCCCTCATTTTTGGTCATGTATATTTTGTGTTGTATTGTGTATATTGCTTTGTTTTTCTTTCCTGTTTGTTCTCTTTATTGTCACAGCAGCGGTCTGGGTCCCCTGGCCAGCGCGGTAATTTCAGGCAACCTGGATCATTTGCCCATAGCGGGCTTGGGGAGGCGTGTCCTGCGGGCGGCTCATGGCACCCGCAGGGCTGGGACTCTTGGTACAATCGGTGGTAATTTAACTGCCTGTTGGGCCTAGCGCTCAGCAGCTGGCAGGTTGTTTTCAGATGTGTATGTTTGGTTCCGCTGGCCTGGGGAATGGTTTAATAAAGCTGTGGCCAAATGCCCTATCCCACTCAATGGTGTTCAGTGTCTTTATTTCGGGGGGGTTTGGGTGGGGTTATTTGGTTCTTCTTGTTCGTCACCTTGCTATGGGTTTAAGCAGTCATGTGAATTATCTGAATTGTATTTAACAATGTCTGAAACGTTTTTTTTATCTTATGTTGCAAATCTACCTTCTATCAAAAAAGTTTGCTTGGTATTTTTAACATTCCAATAGGATAGACTAAAATTATACGGTTCTGGATACAAAAAAATGCTTCTTCATCGCCTTTAAAATACAAAACGACACATGTGCAGCTGAACAATATTTTACCTTAAGAAACGTGTGGTTCTTGACATTAAAGGATTTTGGAGAGAACACAAACGGCAAAGAACCCTAGACCTTCAAAGGGAGAGTGAGAAAAAAACACTGCACATTTCTATTGTATGTGGTCTTCATGGCTCAAAAAGCATTGACAAAATAGCCAAGTCTCTTGAATAAGGATCCTTTCTTCCAGACAGGACATTGTGCATGAGCGAACAGTTGCCATAGGGGTTAGAAAACCCACAGCGAAGTAAATGAACCTCAGAAAACCAAATGATTTTCAATCAAATACACATTTGTTAGCGTTCCTCTGTGTTTCGAGTTCTACTAGCTTCTGTGGGGCAGATAATATTTTTGTGTCTTGGTAAAATAACTTGCGTCATATGTACACGAGTCCATTTGTAACCCTGTGCAATGGCTCTGGCATTGATGAGGTTAATGGATAGCACTAGTAAAAGTAGCTCTTGTTGTGCTTGGATCTTGCAATTTGCTTTTGTGCCCCTGACTTTTGGCATGCATACCCTACGGTATGGGGGACACTACATGATTGTAGTTAACCACATAGCATTTGTAATTAGCTGTACTACATCTTGCTGTGGATTATATTGTTTGCCATTATATAGTTATTTATTCTTTCCTATCCTTATTATTTTTTCAACTATTTAACAATATTCTACTCTGAGTTCCACTCATTTTCTCTTTAATTCACAGTACTCCAAATCGACCATTTATTTTCATCATAACAATTTACTTTCTTGAAATAATTTACTGGTATACTATGATAGTACCCCCCATATTTTCAACACGTCTAGATATTTAGAAATAATATGTAAAAACTCTTAACAGGAAAACAGAAGTTCTTCATTCTTTTCCACATATAAAATATATATATTTTTTAAGGTCTACATATTTGATTTTGTAATTGACCATCCTTATAGGCATTTTTTGGTTGTGTTTCCCCAGGGCCCCACTTGATCATGATCTGCCCCCAGTATTAAATTAGACTAGTGAAGTTATGAGTGTTTTCAGCATAGTGTTAACAGGAGATGTCTTGTGGGAATATTAAATCACCCGGAGGTTGAATGAGCGCACTGATGAAATAGGCTTTTAGCTAGAGAATAAGGTTAGAGGTACAAGTGGAACAGTCTTCTTGTTATGGACTTGAAGTTGTTGAGCAGATTCTGCTCCCAAATCAGCGTGGATTCCATCTGACGCCATGTAACCTAAGTACAGCCTTTAATGCAGATAAACAGCTGTTCTGCTTCTGCCGCTTTTTTGTATTTACAGCCTTTTTCCCATTATTTTACGAGAAATTTGTCATTTTAGCTTTGGGAATATAAGAACTTATTGGAAATAATTAAAAATCACATTTATGTGCATTTAAAACCATGTTGTTCCTGAAATAACGTCAGGGCAGTTTTTCCGAGTCGTTCCCTCTCCTGAATTTGGTTGTTTAGCCTTCCATAAAGACATGGACACTCTATGCATTCGTTTTGACTGATCACCTGTTAAGATGATCTCTTCTTGTTTATCGCTGCTTAGTGAGAATATCATTTTTTTTTTTTACCAAGGAATGAATGGGAGGTTAAAATTCCAGTGAACTTGTAGAGCCCCATAAACTTTTGTTTCTGTAAATCTAAATGGGGATGTACTACTTATTATACCCTATTTGGCCATTGTACAGTGCTGCAGAGTATGATGGCGATATATAATAATAATAATAATAATGTGCACCATCCATTAACCATTTGCTTTTTCTTTTGATTATCATAAGCAGTTTAAAAATTGACATTTTCAACCCTATTCGTTTTACTGTTGGGTAAGATGGTTGTAAATGCACAATTTTAGGAGCTATGATGATTACTTGACTTCAAGGGTCTCCAAACAACTGTAACAAGACTGTAAACATCTGTAGCTGGAAAATGATTTAGATGAACTAAGCATTTGGTGTTCAGTACAAATAAATGCTACACCCATACTGGCTGTGTACATTTAAAAAAACGCAACCACAGTTGACTCATCTTCTGCCCATTGATGTTTTTTGTATATTTTACTTGAAACCGTACTACTTACTATTCTGTTTGGCGGTCGCTTTTAATGCCTATAACCGGGCTGGTCGGAAAGAGATTTCCTGTGTCTTGAATTCGGTCGTTGAAAATTGAACGAGAATTAAAGTGGTGGCTTTGATGTGAATCAATCAAGCGGGTTAAAGGAAGATGGTTTCATAGCCATTAAGTCACGAAGGTCCACAGAAATAGCTGTCTGTCTTGGAAATGCAGCTGTGCAAAGTGAATATATACTGCTTTTCATGACCTGTAAAAACTGATTTAGCACAAGGATCAAATTAACTCCGCTGTCTAGTCGATTTTGAAATGATCCTTTTTTCACTAGGATCCTGATTTCTCGATGTAAAGAAGCAAGCATTAATCAGTCCTTGGTCTCGTCTCAGATTCAAGATAGCCTTATGTCTATACCATGCATTTTGAAATTCCCTTACTGTATTAGCCTCTGCCACTGGGAGGTTGTTCCATTTATCTACCATCTTCTCAGCAAACTAAAACTCCCTTACATTACATCTAAACATCTGACCCTTTGGCACAAACAAGTTTAAAAGTTTAAATTTAAAGCAGAACATAAAAAGCTAATAGGCAGCAAACAATGCATTCTTTTGCAGATAATTTGTTTAATAAATTATCAAGTTTCAGCTTGATAATTAGATAAATGACAAACATTGACATTTTGGAATCATCAATGTCATCTCCAAAATAAGAAAGACTGATCAAAGCTGGAAAATATAAAGATTTGTGATGCTTAAGCACACCAGAATGGGAAAAAATACTAATAGAGAATCTTCAATTTTTTTCTAGACCAAAGTCTTCCATAGTAGACTAGAAAATAAAACAGAGGTAACACCAATAACTCAAATTATTTTTAATTACTAATTTAGCAAATTTGACATTTATAAAAGGTTACATCTTTCATCGCTGTATTATGTGAGCCAGCTGTGCCATCATGCACAATTCCATTATTAAGAGGTCATATTTTCCTTGGTTGGGTGTTGTCTTTTTCTTGGCTTGGTGCACCTCTTGTAAAACATTTGGGTCATGTTCCTCTTGTCGTTAGATGCTATTTCATGTGTGATGTTCAGTCCATTTTTTTTCCATGGCCCAAATGACTGAATGCAAAAATGTATTTTTCTATTGGAGTTTAATGTCCATTTCAAGTTAAACACAAACATTTGGAGTCAGAGCCCAGATACAGTGTGCCTGGCAAAGAAATGTTTAGCACATTTAGAGGTGAGACCTTACATGCTCATTGTAACATTACAAGTAATTTGTCAAGAGAGTCTAACATTCATCAACATGCAAGTGAAGTCATTAAAGGAGTAGTCCAGCCCAACCTCGAACTCCTCCCCCAGCTGCCGCTACAAAAAGCAGGGAGCATACCCCAATATGCTTCTTGCACATGCTCAGTAGAACTCCATTTATAGTCAATAACACCAATGGTTTTATAGCATACATTCAATGACATAGAAGTCCATAAAAAATACAATCTGGGGACTAGAAAAGCAATCTGGTTGAAAAGCGAACCATAGTCTTGGAGACTAGATAATTCCTTAAACCCAGTTGAACTAATTTCAGGAGGTACGTTGGTTCAAGCATTTGGGTTAAATATGGAGTTGAGGGATGTGGTGAATAAGTACTATAGGTTTAGCCTGGAATTTTAAACAACTTCCTTGAGAGCTGCATATTACCAGATAAATCCATTTTCAGATTTTAATTGATCAATTTAATTGATAATAGGCACACAGTAAAAACTATTCTCTTTGTGTGGATTCTGTGGTTTAATACTAAACTTAGTATAATTGTTTGGAATGCAGCTTCTTGTTTCTTAAATTAAGCATTGATCTTTTTTTTCTAAAGTGCCATACTTTGACAGTATTGGATGGAAAGGATTAAATCCAAATTTCTGTTAGGGTCTGCGGAATTTTGATTTGTTTAGTTACTTTATATTCTATCATTTTTTCATACAGCTTGTGATATTTATCACTGGGGACCTCACTGCAGTAGCCGCTGTCAGTGCAAAAATGGAGCCTTGTGCAACCCCATTACTGGCGCCTGTCACTGCGCTGCAGGATTCAAGGGATGGCGCTGCGAGGAACGCTGTGACCAATGGACTTATGGGAACGATTGCCAGCAAAAATGCCAGTGTCAGAATGGAGCAACATGTGATCACGTGACTGGAGAATGCAAATGTCCTCCTGGTTACACCGGTGCTTTGTGAGTATCACTATGTACCATATACAATGTCAAAACTACACTGAGAGAATAGTGTGAGATTGTGAGATAGAATGCTACAAAACTGAATAATTCTTATCGGCATTTTTTTTTTAACAAGAACATAATTTGTTCTAAGTTGATGCAATAGTCAGTTCAGTGTCCATCGCAATTGGGTATTGATGACATGTAGAATGGAAATCCTATAAAGTAAGGGCTGTAAAATTTTGGAATGAAATTGATGAACTAGTGACACCAGACAGAGTAGATTGGATGCCTTATTGAAAAGGGGCAATATTAATTAGTAAATATTTTAAATGTAATGATGGTTGATCCAGGGATTAAGTGAACTGTCCATGGACTGATGATATCAGTCTTCCATAGTGGACATAGCAAACTTGCCCGTGCAAATAAATGATGACATCTCAGCATATCAGATATGGTATGGATCCAGCTAAATAGCACTGTATTCTAATTAAGCTTATCATGTTTTCACATACTTCTAGCTGTGAAGACCTCTGCCCCCCTGGAAAACATGGTTCCCAGTGTGAAGAAAGGTGTCCATGCCAGAATGGGGGCGTTTGTCACCATGTCACTGGAGAATGTTCCTGCCCTGCTGGGTGGATGGTAAGCCATGTGCTCTAATTATGGTAGTTTGCTTACAACTTCACATACGCAAGGTAGTCAATAAAAAATAATTAACTAATTCGATCAATACCCTTTTTCTATCATGCTCAATGACCTTTTGTAAAAATAGTAATTAATTAGATGGCACAATAGTTCAGAGTGCTTTCTAAGACCCTTCACTGCCGGAAGGCCTTGAAATGATTTGTAATGTCAGAGAAGTGGATAATTGCATTTAAATCCAAAACTTAGGAGGGGTCATTTTGAAATATGTGCTTTTTGTGGTTGTTTTACAGTGTATTTAATTGTGTTTATTACGTCTCAGATACAAAAACCAAAGGATGGTATATTTTAAAATGAATACCCCATTATTATGTATCTATTTGGACCTTACACAACCATCTGATACTAAATTCCCCAAATATTTACATAAGTACACAAGAAATCTGACTGCATTTCTCAGCATACGCAGAATTCCATACATTAATATCAGGTAGAGCACTTACAACCCACAGCTATCTTTTTTGCTTCCATATAGTAAACGCCATAGGATCCCAGCAAACTCCGTGCATTACATTTCCCTTCAAGACCAGAGTCATTTGACGACCCTTCTACAAAGTTTGATTCCGCCTACATCAAACTTCCCCTTCTAAGGACCCTCTGAGCAACACAAGCATAACCACACATATATAAATATATATATATATATATATATATATAATGTCTCAATGAAAGAATTTGATAGATATCTATATATAGATATATATCGATATATCTATGTGTATCAAATTCTTTCATTAAGACAGACTCAAGATCCCAGAGCATATGGTGGGCCAGACATATGTCATCAGGCCAACTTGTTCCTGCTTTGGGCTAAGGACACAGAATCAGTCTGTAAGCCACACAAAGCTAGGTGGTTTAAAAGATTGTTTTTTCCAAACTAGCCCGAATGATACCCAAAACAATGATGATCTATAGAACATTTTCTATGGTCTATTAACCAAGAATAGACCAGAGATCATAACTTTATGTTTGGCATATTCACTCAAGATGGGCAACTCTTAGAAGCTGGTTCATATGATGTTAACAATAACAGTGTTTTGGGGAAAAGGACATTTCCTACAACTTTTAGCCTTGCTGAAGCATGGATTAGAGAGAATGATCTCCTAATTATGAAACAATTCTCATCATTACTTAAAAAGGGGTTTATTTTTGTGGGACAGGGCTTAACTGACTGATATCTGTTTTATTCCTACACTGTACTATCATTATTCTTTTGTTATTTGAGATGGTTATTCTGATATATAAAACATAAGATATATATACCATATCTTAACATATATATATCAGATATAAAAAAGTTGTGTTGTTGCCGTATAGATATTGGCTGAAAGGTTATAGTGTCAGGTGCTTAGAATAACTAGCAACTAGCTTTCCAAACACATGCTCATACTCTGTTCCAATTTAGGGCACAGTCTGTGGCCAGCCATGCCCCGAGGGTCGCTATGGGAAAAATTGTACTCAAGAATGCCAATGTCACAACGGTGGGACTTGTGACTCTGCCACAGGACAATGCCACTGCAGCCCAGGATATAATGGAGAACGGTGAGAACACAAAAGACGACAGACTGGCTTTTAGTATGTAATAAAGTGTCTTGTGCCAGCCAAATGGGAGATTGTATGTATTGCCTTTTGTAATAACACCCTTAGCATAGGATTAACATTCAGTTTTAAGGAATAAGCAACCTCCCTTTATCAAAATACACTGCTTTCATTTCATAAATGTGAAAGCTCTTCTTCAAAGGTTCATAACAGTTCATTCAAAAAACTACCACAATTTGTGGCAACGCTAATTGCTGTATTTTTGACTTATCTTAAAGGGAGAGTAGAGCTGGTGTTCTAATGTAAGCAGTATAACCAATAACAGTGTTATAAATTGTTGTAAAGAGTTTTAGACTTCAAAAATATTGCAAGTTAAATGATTATAAAACCTTTTCACTTAAATGTATAATAGGTATGTCTGCACCCTATCTATAAAGCATGTTAAAAGTATTCTAAAACATTCGATAAACATCATTTGAAATGTGATCAATCGAGCTTAAAACAAAATAAGAATTTATTGTGTATGAAAATCACTATCTTCAAGCTTATATTTAAAAAAAATGCAACATTTCTGGTAAGGAGCCCTCAAATAATTTGTGCTAGTGTGCCAGAATGATCAGTACATTGTGATTGAATGGTTAGAATAGATTGTGATTGAATGGTCAGATCAACCCTCCAGAATGAATTGCACACTTTTTTAAAAATAGGCCACTAGGGGAAAACTTCATTTGAGTATGTTCGCCAGGTTTATTTTATGATACATTAAGTTTCAATTATGTGAAGCCATTGATTTATTGCACACTTTACTTGGCGTCTTGCGGCCTGGGCTTCTGATAATAAATTGCTCTTGACAGCTGATCGCCAATGTGTAAATTGTTAATTAAATATGTATCAATCAGTTCATTTTTTGCCTTTTTTTTTTATCAAGTGTGTGTATATGGTTCCTGCACTGCACATTGTTTTTAATATAGCATAGACTTAATATACTTTAGAAAACCACTTCTAGCTTGCAACATCAGCTAGACATTCTTTTTAGATTCTATACTGGTATAGTCTGTGTACTAAGCGGCAAAGTTTATACACGGTATCTATAGTAAACATCCATTACATTTGGTAGAGTTTGGGCCACTCATGGATCCTTGCCAAGTCTAGATGTATACCGGAGGAAATCACTTAAATTTCTCTGAAAGATCAGTCTGGAATGGTTAGATCATAGACCCCTTTTTTAGACAAGCTGCACAATTCTGATATATTCATCTGACATTACTTGCGTTCTACACAACGTGGGGTTTAAAGAGTGTCTCAGTTTACCAAGGCTCATAATTATAAAACCGAGACAGGGCTTCCTCAATGCTTGTCCTCTGGGGTTAATATATGAAAGCCTGCGTAACATGCCGTGTATTTTTAACTACTTCCAGGTGTCAAGATGAGTGTCCTGTTGGCTCATATGGAATAAACTGCGCACAGACCTGCCAGTGTGTTAATGGTGGGAAATGTTACCATATTAACGGGGCATGTCTCTGTGAACCTGGGTATACAGGACAACATTGTGAAACAAGACTGTGTCCAGAAGGGCTCTATGGGATGAAATGTGATAAAAGGTGCCCATGTCATATCAAGAACACACACAGGTGAGTGATTAAGAGACAAAAGTGAAGGGATGTGGAAGCCGGTATTTAATGTAAATAATAGGAACAATATTATAATATTATAACAGTATTATAAATTCTGTACGTTTTCAGCATACATATATACTATATTGCAACCAGATAACTGACCCGCAAACGAGGGATTTTTGCACCCCCTCTAACCATGTAAAAAATGCTCAGTATGAGTAACGTCTGGTGTTAATTCTAAGCTTGAAAACAGTTATAAAATGTACTCCGTTTCTAAGTAAAATCATATTGGTTTTACTGTCTTTTAATGCATTAGCTGTTAGATAGTTGGATACTTAGTCAGGAAAGTGTTTCATTTCAGTGGAGGCGGACATGTTTTCTTTCTGACCATGAGCAAGAATCCTGTTTATTCATTTAGTTGTAAAAGCATTTCCAGTACTTCGTCTTATTCATAAAATTAGGAGAAAAGGAATTTGGTGTAAATAGTTGTCACAATGTAAAAATCATTAGCACTATTGACTTAGTATCTGTGATTAATCATAGCGAGGACAAGAGTTAATGGTCTGCTAGCTCATCTCAGCTTTGAATAGATCTGACTAATTTGAACAAAATAACCCTGCAGTGTTCACCTCAAAAAATAAAATTGAACGTCCAGATATTATGCATGACGAAACAAACACAATACAAACTATGGCCACTGATGTTTTTATTGAAAAAGCCTTTCCCTGCAGGATGGGAAGCAATACATTTTTTGCTTTATTATGAGAAGCAGTGGTCATGCCATGGGTGTTGATTCAGTCACGTGGCGCTTGAGCTCCAGCACAAAATGATTAGATGTTTCAGCACCATTTGATCCCTTTAGTATCTGGAAAAGTGTGGAAAAAATGTATTTTGGCAATAAAAAAGCCTCATTTAACTCCTCCCATGGCTGCCTCTAAACTAAAAGCAGGAAGCATATTTAAGTATGCTCGCTGGACATGCTCAGTAGCAGTCCTGTTCTGATGTTCAGTTAGCATGCATATGATTGGCTGCTGCTATGCGCTTTGATTTCAGTGGGACCATTCAACTAGAATGCATGTGGTAAAATTCTTCACAGACCATGAAATATGGACTCCAGTGTGCATCGATAACAAATAATAATGTTGAGACTGGGCATGAACCTTTAATAATACTACATAACCAAATCCTTAGTGCCGTTAAATTTGCCTTTTAAAGTAAATGCCTCCATCCGTTCATAAAGAGCAAAGTGTGGAATTATGAATAAACACGTTCAGTGAACATATGGCTGGCACATATGGTCAATTAAGCGTTAAATTAATTTGGAGCCATTATTAAGGCTTTCTACAGCTCGTTTTTTTCTGTTGTTTATTAGATTTATTCCGGAATTACATTTTTTTGACACTTAGTGTGTATTCTCATGAATAAAGAGCCTATTGTGACTTAATTAAGTGACAAATGCATTTTAGTGTGTGGAATTATCCGTGCTGGTTTAGAGATGCGTCGGATGAAGTGTGTTATGCTTCACAAAAAACTGTTTGGTAGTATGCCTGAAGTTGTGACAGATCTGTCATAACAATGTATTATACTGTTGGATTTCCACCTCAGTGCATTCACTTCAATTAGCATCCCAAATAAAGTAGCTGGGCTTTGTTTTAGGGTTGAGGTAGGGTGTAACATGCAAAACAATCACTTGGTATCAATGTTAGTTTGGAGCTATGTCAAGTAGGATGGAAAAAACATAAAGCATCAGGAGTCAGGGGTAAGAGGGGCCAATGTGCAAGCATCGGGTCTACTACTATACGTCACTAATGCATATGACTGGTCTTATTCAAAGATCCATATTGTCTAATCTCCAAAAATCAGTGTCCAGCTTTTGTGGTCAGTGGGGATCATGGGCAAGTTGAGAAGACCCTCTGATCTCACCTAACTGGCCCACTGAGATGTGAACAGAGATGCGTCAATAAAAGAATGGCGTTTGTTGAAATGCATATGCCCACTGCCAGTAGTGACAGCTCACCAGATTGGTCTGTCGGTCTTGTTTTTTTATCTTCTGTTAGTCGGATTAGTCGGATTGCTGAACACACTCACACTTGCAATGTTCCAACGCATTGTGTAATTAAGGATATTAAGTATGGCTGGAAAACCAGTTTCACAAATACTACTTGTGGTAAAGTGTCTGAGGTTCTATCACCAGTTATGTACATTATTAATTACACTTGCAGCCTAGCCAAAAAGGGTGAGCTCACAGATATTTGATGTAATGCATTGTGTGTAATTTCGTACCATGGAATATGGGTATATGAGGAATCTCCAAAGCTTTGCATGGTAAAGCGAAATAAAATTACCGGTATAATGAAGTGTTCCAATGTAAAAACCCAGAATGAATACCCTATAAAGCTATTTATTACAAGTTATTCTTTCAACATGATTTAAACATTTAAACCTGCACTAAACAACATGATTATTTATTCATATATTACTTTTATTTATGTATTTAAATTGATGACACAACATCTAGAGCTGTAATTTCAACCATATATGAAATATTTGAAATTTAAGTTTAATTGACTTTGGTGTTTCTAAAAAAGAGACTGGCAAGTACTTCAAACACCAAATTTGCACTTAGAAATAGTGAAAATAATCTGTGTTTTCTATTTTTATGGATTATATTGAAACAAAATATATTATTTCTCACTCAGTACCTTCAGGGCCAAGAGTAACACTCAGTAGGGCAAAGGGTTAAACCTCAAAGCATCACCCCATCCCACTTTTGCTGCCTCTGCCAGCTGTAAGAGGCGGCAAGCTGGCTAGACAATAAATCCAGAGGGAACTCAATTTCCTTGAAATTAGGATCGCGATTCAGTTTCTTCGCTCAAAAGGAATACAGTCATACAAATTATCTTATCGTGTTCAGAACGTTTAGTGGCGGTCTTTGTGACGTTCATGAATATGTTTTTGTTTTGTTTGCATATAATTTTAATAACGTGTGCTAGAATATTGTGGCAACAACTTTTCTGTATTTCCATGAGGTCAATATGAGACATTCAATTCACATAATGAGTTACTTTTTATTAATCCAGATCACATGACAGTGAAAAACTGATTAAAATAATAAATATTTTGGAGATAAAAATGTTAACAAGGCAGTAAGCCCTAAATTATTTGTTCTATTTAGTATTTCGTCCTGGTCCCTTCCTTAGGTTAGTAAATGGATCTGATAAGGATTAAGTAGCAGCTGAACACACCATTCTCACAGTACAGAACCGAACCCAACTGGATGGAACGTTTTACTTGTCAGACAGCCTCAGGTTCTGGAGTCAGGGAAACGGGCAGATGCAGCAGAGTCCACATAAACTGTGTATTGACTCTTTATTTTATGTGTTTATCATTTAAAAATATGTGCATTTAAAGTCTTTGTAAAAATGCATCTGATCTTGGGAGAAAGACTGATTTGTGATGGTGTCCAAGTTAGACCTGGTACTATACTGCATTAAGCAGAATTGTCGGGCTTTTGGCTGTTCAGTTTTGTACTAAGTCTGGAATATTGGTCAATGTTATTAAGTTTGGGGACAAATAATGGTGTGTATGGAGCTCTCTGCCTATGGTCATTCATGCAGTTTACATTTTCTGCTATATCTGCATGAAGATTTTACAGGGGGAATATGACAGAGAGCACTCATAAAACAACCCTCTCAGTGACAGGACATTTGGTTTGCTTCTTAAAACTTGTCTTGGAGTGCGTGTAATGATTCTGCAAGAGAAACTGGTACAAGGGTCCTATTGTGTTGGCTTCTTACATGTCTCTCTTAGCACAGCTGACCATGTCAGTTTGGTAAGTCGTAGCAGCTGCCTTGGCTGTTGTCTCAATGGAGTTGCTGTTGCAGGTAGGAACAGATGGTTGCCAGGTATGGGATGAAGGTTTATGGACTTCCATACAAAGGTCAACCTTTTTCACTGGTTAACAGAAGTTGGAAGCATTAGCCTGATTTATTGAGGACTGCAGGAAGGCTTGAGGACTGGGCATTTCTTCAACAATTATAAAGCTTGTTATAGTTATTTATATAATACTATTTACACAGTATGACAAACAGAAAAGAAAGACAAACCATTCCATAAAGTAAAATAGGCTATGCTCGTAAATTACACATTTAAGGGAATGAGTGCTGGATAAACACAAAATAAGATAGCAGGTTAGGTGATTTGTGTCCGGTAGAGAGGCATTATCAGCAGGTGACAGTGGTCCTTCTAGTTATGGGCTTATCTGATATTGACACCTACACATCATATTGTATGTATTAGTTGAAGCTGCACCTGGGGAGTTTTTTTAGGTGACATGAAATCTAAGGGATTCAGCCATGCAGGATGTCTAGATAACCAAGGCTTTCCTTGAATCTTATCGCATGCCTATATCACATATTAACATGCGACGTGGTCTGCCATTCCAGGCTACTTCTCCATTGTTTCTATAGTAACCACCACAAAAGCAGCCCAGGACAGACATATCAATCATTTTTTCCTGGACACATATATTTTCACCATGCACTATATGGGAAGTATAAACTCACAGGAGGGTAGCAACAGACCTAGTTGAGACCCTCCTAAAAGTTGGATGGTGTGCGAGAACAATGTACACTTCTGTACTACAAGGTACACCGTTTGATTTACCAGGCAGACACACACACAGAAACGTGGTAGATTGTAAATTGACCATGATTATTGCCTCTTTTAATTCAGGATCGCATTTGAGTCCTCTGAGCGTTGAAATAACGCTTTATATGTTGCTATAATGATTAGAAAGGTATGATAATTTGACAATACTTTGGTCACTTCTTTTGTCGTTGCACAGTGATTAGGGAAAACATAAATTCAGCCTTGATGTCATATGTAGACTCTGAATCATTTGTTCATTGATCTCTTTCACCCTCTCCTTTCAGCTGTCATCCTATGTCTGGAGAATGTTCTTGTAAGCCTGGCTGGTCTGGTCTATACTGCAACGAGACCTGCTCTCCAGGCGTCTATGGAGAATCTTGTCAGCAGGTCTGCAGCTGCCAAAATGGGGCAGACTGTGATAGCGTGACTGGGAAATGCATCTGTGCCCCGGGTTTTACGGTAAATCAGGATTTAAGCCTTTTTATTTCCTATCCTTATGTTTTATAGGTTAGTTGGTAAAGCCTGAATCCTAAGCAAGGATCATAACTGGAGCTAGACTATCACAAGCTAAAAGATGTGCTGATCATCCACTAAAATGGGGGCCAACATAATCAATTCATTACTGAAACAGATGCCCCATAAGTGACTATTATCCTAGACTAAGCAACTAAAATTTGGATCCTAGAAAGTATTCTTTATCTGCTGCATTTCTGTTGCTTTGTACTTACTAAGCCAATATCCATGCAAAAGTAAAATATATAGCACAGACATACAATAAATATGTAATCAATGAAGTAGATGATGCACCAGTGAATTATTAAAAAATGTATAATAATTTTAGATTCCAGTGCCAGACTATTCAGTGTTCAGATTCTAACCGTGGTTAGTAACAAACTAATGAAAAATAGTTTGTTACTAAAAAAACATATTTGATAATATTTTTGTGTGTTTACATATATTCTTGTAATGTTAGATATATATACAAAGGCTCTTGGCCATCATTTTAGCACCCAGAGGGGTAAACGAAGTAACCACTGACTTTAATTGTTACTTTTAATGTGTGTTGTACTAAAGATATATAATTTAATGGGGTTTTATTTCTAATTTCACAAATGACATGGTATATCTGTGCTTGCCATCGTTCATTTTTATTATTAGTAATAATTGTGGCACTGTCCAGCATAGATATAACTGGTAATTATGAGTACTGACACATTGGGGCAAATAATGAGATTTGTTTTTGGTACTTGGATTATAAAATGCCTTTGATCCATACATACTCCCTCAGCAGTGTTTACTATGTTTACTATGTTTACTATTTTACTATGCTAAATCTTCAATCACTAGGATTCTGCATAGAAAAAATGTAACTAAATGTAGACTAACAGAGTAAATCTGCAACTATTTTATATAATATGGTATATAAGTGATCTGTATAGATGCACATCGTTCAAAAGTTTGTGGTCACTTGGCTGTTCTCATGGAAAAAAAGACATTTTTAACTGTGTAACACAATTGCAAAGGGGTTATCTAATAGAGTGTCTATAAAGTGTCGGCAGATAAGAACCATTTTGCCTATCAAGTCTGCCCAACCTCTTATAACCTCTAAAGATCAGTGAGCCTTTTACACTTAAACTTGGATTAGGGGACACAATTGGCCATTGGAACACAGGAGTCATTGTTGTTGATGTTGGCCTCTGTACGCCTATGGAGATAATCCATTAAAAATCAGCCATTTTGCGCTACAATAGTCATTTACAACATCAACACTGTATTTATGATACATTTCGTGTGATTTGTAGTAGACAAAATTTGATTTTCTATCAAAAAGCAAGGACATTTCTAAGTGACCCCAAACTTTTGAATGGCAGTGCATATACTTTTCATTTTAATAAACTCATAAACACTGATTATTTGTAGGCTGTGGATTGCTCCAAACCTTGCCCACTAGGGACATATGGCAGTAACTGTTCGTCTGTGTGCGTGTGTAAGAACAATGCAGTTTGCTCTCCGGTGGATGGTTCTTGCACCTGTAAAGCAGGTAGGATTTTAACTTTCATTTAGACTATTTTCCATTACATAATGATTAGGTTTTGTATGTACAATCCCCAATGTGGAAAAAAAACATATCGAGAAGAAAGTAACATAGAAAATAACATATAAACTCACAAAATATGACTGAAAACACCCAGCTAAGACTCAAATTAAGACTAGTCAAATGTTTTATGGTAAACTGCCCATAGGAGAACTGCACATTATTAGTTAGTATTAGTTAGTATTTTTAGTCAGTATTATTATCAGTGTAATGTCTGATAAATATATTTTTACAAATTAATTTGTTTTATAAATATTGTTTTTTTAAACTGTGTTAAAATATAGAACTGCTTATGGTATGCCAAAAAATATATATATATTCTTTTATACTTTTCTTTTAGAATTATTTTATCTAACTTTGTAAATTGATCCAACAAGATTAACTCATTGCATTTCATATTTAAATGACTGAAATTAATTTAATTAATCTTTATTGGAGCCAATACGTCGTAATAAAACTAGTTTTTTATGAAAAAAAACCAATGTGTAATCTATCTCACTCCTTGACTAGGATGGCATGGAGTAGATTGCTCCATTAACTGCCCCAGAGGTTACTGGGGTCTGGGCTGTAATCTGACGTGTCAGTGCCTTAACGGAGGAGCCTGTAATGCACTGGATGGGACATGTACCTGCTCCCCTGGCTGGAGGGGGGTCAAATGTGAACTTCCTTGCCAGGTAAAAATAACTTCATTTAATATTATTATGAGAGATAATTTGGGAACGTCATTCTATAATAAAAATCATTAATCGGGTGTTTTATGGAAGAAGTAATATATCCGTATGTGATACTGCAGGTATGTTATATTTTTTTGAATGTACATGGGCTAGGCATAAAGCTATCCTAAATCATAAGATAAGACTAAGGACTGATTGGGGTTTCAGTCTTTAAAAGAAAAAATGGGCAGACTAAATGGGTGGAATGTTTGCTGCTGTCAAATTCTATGATTAACGTATACCTATTTATTGTAAAGGATGGTACCTATGGAATGAATTGCATTGAACGCTGTGACTGCAGTCATGCCGACGGTTGTCACCCTGCTACTGGTTACTGCCGATGCCTGGCAGGCTGGGCCGGTAAGTGTTTGCTTTATGGTTCCCAACTTTGTTAGAGTTATGTTATGAAGCAATAGAAGCTTTCTGCCAGCTGTGGATGACATCATTAATCCATACCAATGCTAAAAGGACATAAACGTATTTTGATGTAAGAATCCATGTTAATGTTGTGTTTCTCGTGATTTACATGATTATTCCTGCTCATTATGTTATCTCTCTATTGCTAAGTTGCTGATTGTTAATGATTACTTTGGGTAGCCTTTGTAAGGGTGGAGTGAGGAAGGGGAGATAACTTCAGGACACGTAGTGGAATGGATATGTTAGTTGTAGCCGTTTCTGCCTTCCATACGGGATCTCAAAAACAATTTTGGTTGTTTTAATCCCCCTTTAAGGGGAGTTAAACGTATCTATGCATCTATTAAAATGTATTTCCTGACTGTAAGGAATTTTTAACAGGGAAGTCCTGTGAAAAGGTTAATATTTTTACTTGAGCAACTGATATAAAGACATATTCAGTAATGTATTACAACATTGAAGAAAAGTGGGTTTTATCTCATTTTTTCCAATAATCTCCATGTAGGTCAGCATTATAGGTGGTCATAAGATAGATGGATGACATTCCCTATACAACTATCACACTAAACAGGTTGTTGATGACAAAAATAATAAAGTCCCTTGCTCTATAGACTTTTATAGACTTTGGGTTATTAAGGCCATGACATTCCATTGTTTACAATAAGGTAGCATACTAAGGACTTAGTGTGTTTCTCTAGAATATTGGGCTAAGATAGCAGACAGAAAAACAGATAAATATGACAAAAATGCAGCTGTCTTAAACCATTATGTTATGCGAACACTAGAATTCTTATAAAACACAACTCTCTAACTTGTTTGTAATGTGATATTAGTACCGGTAATAAAAATGGTGAGAGCTCCCCTTTAAGTTTTACTCCTTCAGCTCTGGATTGAGAGGAAATAATAATGACACAAGTTCACTGGAATAATGCGCCAGGCATTAAATACATGAGTATTTCTTCTGAGCTGTTTAGTGAAGTTTTATCATGAGCCTTCAGTAATT
Source organism: Spea multiplicata (assembly GCA_009364415.1). Lineage (NCBI taxonomy): Eukaryota > Metazoa > Chordata > Amphibia > Anura > Pelobatidae > Spea > Spea multiplicata. Next base: position 26,215 of record VKOC01004480.1, read on the forward strand.
GCCTAGCAACTTGTGCTGACCATCAAAGGCCTCTTTGTCCCGAGTCCTGGAAAAACATTCCTGCGCCAATCTCCTTATCAACATCAAAACAGACCAAAATTCGTCACAAAACCTTCCTCTCGATGAAGTAGAGCTAAACCTTACCGAAATAATTGAATTCAGATGACCGGCGAAAGACGCCTGTGTGTAGATTGATGTATATGCGATAAATAAACATGTTTAAGGACTCTGTGCTTTTTGTCAGGTTTCTGTAATTTACTAAACTTGCGGATCTGTCAACATTTCTCTTTTACACAAAAGAAACTAATGATCTATTCAGCTGTCAGGCATCTTTGATTGCTATTGCAGCGGAGACAAAATACGATGTGGGATGCTGGCTAGCATGTGATGCGCAGGCTGACTGTTAATATTATGAATATGGGTATTATGTCCTCCAATCTACATTCTACCCCGTTCTTGTCCCTAGCGCTAAAAAGTACCACAATTTGAAATGAATATAAGTTGATATCAACAATTAAAAGTTTAGGTTCAGGTATTACTGGTCAGGTGGGGGATTTCCTTCTATGAAGGTTCATAAGGAGACCTTGAATGAGCTTCTGTGGTGGTCAGATGACAGGATATCCAAGCTTTTTGTGGGCACTGTATAGTTATATTTATTAGGTTCTTAACAGTAATCTGCTCAGTGCTAATTAGAAATTAACCCCTGTCTATCTGGAGGAAGTAATTTAGCTGTAAAAAGAAAAGCAGCTTATACTGCGGAAGAAGGTATGGCAGCATTAGTTGCTCGCTAGAATAGAAACCGCAGGACAGGACAGCTAGGCTTATATATATTTATAAACTAGGTTTAAGATTTTAAAGAGGGAGTCGGGTTTAAATAATCTCACCAATAAGGTGTGCTGTTTCTCATGTCTGTGGACGAGTGGAATTGGCAGTGTTTTTATGGCCATCCATTTAGATTGAGTCATTTCATTAATTCATTTTTCTAGAGATAGTTGCTTGTGATATTCTATATAGACCTGAATCTGGGTGAAATTAATGGTGTTGCAGTTCATATATATCATTACAGTCAATATTGTCAGTAAAATCGGTTCCGCTTACTATAGTCCTTCAGTTTTTGGAACACTATAAATGTATTATACTTTTTGCACATTGTCATGGGAAGAAATATGAGGTGTCTTAAATGTCGGTATGTTGACTTTTTTCTAGCTTTTAAGAATTGTATTCATTAAGACGAGTTACTAAGTTCTAGTGGCTAAACTCGGCAGATACAATTAAGCAGTTTCTCTTGTTTGCTTAATTGCTAAACTTCTGCATTAGGATCTCACTGAGTTAAACTGGCAACTGCACCCTGGTCACAGCATTGATTATGCTTGGTGCCAATTTTGAGGTTAAAAGTGTGATGTGAATACAGAGCTTAGTGTCATCATTCCTGCATAATTTATATGTGAATTTAGGTAACCTTTATATTACAAAAATGGAATGACCTTTGAAGCATGTTACAATGATAACAATACAATGTTCAGTACATGATGTGTAACTATATAAGATTTTTGTGATGTATTGTATTTTTCTGTATTATAACATGAATTTGTCATATTAACAGGTATGCATTGTGACAGTGTGTGTCCCGGAGGACACTGGGGACCAAACTGCTCACTATCCTGTAACTGTAAAAATGGAGCATCCTGTTCCCCAGATGATGGCGTCTGTGAATGTGCTCCTGGCTACCGAGGGACTACGTGCCAAAGATGTAAGCGTCCACTAGTACACCATTATCCCATCTCTGAACGACAATATTTGTTCCTGTAGTGGGGAAGAGAATATTACCCCTGGCCCAGGGGTGGGCACAATAGGGTGGCCCTGTTAGAATTTTCTGGGGGAAAGAGGGGGCAAATGCATCCATTTTTATATACCTATCTCACTAAGGCAAGGTAAGGCGATACCCAAAGGCAATCATCTCAAATATTTGCTTCTGTGACACATACAACAGCTTAAATTCAAGACACTTTGAAAGCCTTTGTAGGGTATACACTGGTTCAATTGTTATGAGCGCATTAGTATTCCATTCAGCATTAATGATGAATTACCCCTAAAGAATGGTTATCCATATGTATTTTCAGTGTGTTCCCAAGGGTTCTATGGACATCGATGCAGCCAAGCTTGCCCTCAGTGTGTCCACAGCAATGGCCCGTGCCATCATGTCACTGGCCAGTGTGACTGTCTGCCAGGCTTTATGGGGTCGCTTTGCAATGAAGGTAAGGAAACTGACTACAGAGAGTTATTAATAATAATAACCTTGCAAACACCTAAATGTGATCATTAGGCTTTTGTTATAAACCCACTCTCTGCTATTGTTTCAGTCTTAAGGCCTGTATTTTAGTAGCTGAGATAATCTATCATTGGGTTTCATCTCCGGTATCGTGGTAGTCTGTAAGAGAATTAGCATTCAATTTCCAAATACTTTTTGCATGTTAGCTCTAAGGAGGTAGAACAATTGTTTGTATCGATAAAATGCAATAATACTCTGTCCCTAATTAGTTTGTCCCAGTGGACGCTTTGGGAAAAACTGCGCTGGAACTTGCACTTGCACCAATAATGGGACCTGCAACCCAATAGATGGCTCCTGTCAGTGTTACCCTGGTTGGATTGGCAGCGATTGCTCACAGCGTAAGTGTTTTGGGGTTTTTTTTTATATTAAAATATATGTTTTGTAATATTTATGACGGAAGACTATTTTGCCAAGAAAAGACATATTACCAAACAGTATTTGTCTGGTGTTGTCTTGGTGACAGGAAGAAACATCATTAAAGTAGTACTGCCTAAAAGATGATGTCACTTGGAGTAATGAATAGCAAGCAATTAACGAGGAATGAGAAATTAAAACACAAAGGAGTTTAGTTGATGGCTGGAATTTCAGTGGTTATTAAAATCTGCTGAAAGTAATTTGACATGCAGTGCCAATAAGAGTGTAGCCATCAGCAGAAACTTTTCACTTGGGTTCTTTGGTTGTTATTTTCATTTTCCATTGTGGATTTGATTTCGTATTATATTTGCAAAATGATTCTGAAACATAGTCTAATAGTTCCTTGCTTTGTTTCAGCGTGCCCTCCTGGCCACTGGGGGCCGAACTGCATTCACACCTGTAACTGCCATAATGGAGCCCACTGCAGCGCATATGATGGAGAGTGCAAATGTTCTCCTGGCTGGACAGGACTCTACTGTACTCAACGTAAGTTTTTATTGCAGCTGTAGGATGGTTCATACTCTGACCGAGATAATATACATAATCTAAGGACACCGAAGGCCAATTTTAGTTCTTTTCACTTCTGGGGTTTATTCACTAAGCTGTGATATTGTGGGTGTGTTAAAACACACACAAAGGAGTAAAGATGTTGGAATCAGAACAGGACATATTGTTAGATGAAGCCAACAGATCCATCATACTTCTACTCCTGGCAAATCGGAGCCAGAGCTTTGGAGGTACAATGTCACTCAAACTAGCAGCGGTACTGTGAATGCTCACAATTCTGCGCATGCGCAGTATGTGTTCTCCAAAGTCCCAGACACCGCTGTACCACAAAGCTCTACCTCAGTGGCAACATTGGAACTGCCTCAGGCAAAGTGGGACACTTGGGCGGCATGTATATATGTTCTCATTGTTCAATGGAAAGCTTGCTCATGATTGTAAGCAGACTGTTTAGAAGTAGGTCAAAATGCCAGTATTGGGTAAATTGGTAAATTCTTCATATAAAAAGTCAGTTAGAAATAAAGGTACTGAGGGGACACGGTCTTTATCTGGTTTATGTTGTTTCAAATAAACCCATTTATTTTCAATGTTAGTACAATGTTTCATCTATAAAAAGTATTATAATCTATAATATTGGACAACATAAATGTTTACTATGTTGACAAAATACATACTGTTGCATAGATTTATAAGACATATATCTGCATATTCTGTTGGGAAAATTGGGAAAGAAAAAAACTGAAATAAAAAATGAAAAAAATAACCAGGAAAAGAGGTCCAGCTTTGGTCCAAAGATCTCACGTAAAATTGGTGGTATTCCATCTCAGACGTGTCAGAAGATTCCACTTCCATGTATCGGAATTCTGTAATGTTGCGCCACATGAATTACGATTCTATTTATTTACGTGACTTGGAAACATCCCATAGTTGTCTGTATCTTTGTCTGGGAATTATTTGCAGTTTGGTATCTAATGGTTACCCCTTCTTGACTCGTCATAGGGTGTCCTTTAGGTTACTTTGGAAAAGAATGTGCCCGAATTTGTCAGTGCCAGAATGGTGCTGACTGCGATCATATTAGTGGCCAGTGTACCTGCCGCACAGGATTCATGGGGAAGCACTGTGAAATGAGTGAGTATGCAAACATCATACTATACGTTATCCTTAATCTTAACGGCCCAACAATAAATCCTCATTTACTCTGTACATGCTGGTTACTCGTGGGATATACAGTATATCTGAGCAGTTATAAGCCAAATCATACGTGCATTCTAAGAGCATTTTTAAGGAGACCTGTCATCATAGCTGAGAACTCTCTGGATTTGGCATCCTGCTTGCTATTTCCTATGCTTTGTGCTTTGTGCATTGCCTGCTTTAAGTTCTTCAAAATAATTACACATAAGTCCAAATGCTATATTTTGCCTTTGGATTTTTACATTCTAAATGCATGATTTATGTGTATTAGTGCTAAACAGCAATTGCCCCACGCTAGACAATTCTTCTAACTTAGTTAAAGCATTAGCCATTTGGCTTATTCCACTAGACCTTAGTATTGTCTGCGGAAAGGCATACCTTACCTTTCACACCTTCTGTGATATCACTAATAAAGTATTAAAAAAGTCTAGGTCCCAGTACTAATCCTTTAGGTACCCCAATAGAAGCAAGACGTTACTTTGAATATACAACCTTCTGTCTCTTGTCACTCAGCCACTGTCTTGTTTGTTCAACTACTAACATTCAAATCCAGACACTATAATTTAGTCTTCTATGAGGGACAGTGTCAAATAGGCTACATCTACTGCTCCTTCCTAATCTTTTATTTTAGTTAGCCAGTCAAAAATAAATTAGGTCAGTTTGACAGGATATCCCTGCAGTAAACCCATATAATATAATAATATAAGTATTAATATGGAACATATCTGAATGTGTGCTTTTTATTTCAGAATGTACCCCAGGAACTTATGGATATGGCTGTCGGCAAGTGTGTGATTGTCTTAACAATTCCATATGTGACCACATCACAGGGACCTGCTACTGTAACCCCGGTTGGAAAGGTGCAAGATGTGATCAAGGTACAGTTTGGCATTTGATGTAGGCTGACAACTAACACAAATTGGAAAAGAGTAAAAAAAAAAGAAGAAAACAGACACTGTGCTCAGTTTTTGCTCTGAACATTTCCTTGGGACCCGATTCGGTTCCAGCTCCTGTGTCACCAGGGTCACAATGGAAGCATGAAGTAGTCTGGGCAATTAAAGCTTACATGCCCACCTGGCCAGTAAAAATAAAACAGACACCTAATGTTGCTTTATTGATAGTCCAGTGTGAATGTGAATTACCTAGAAATATTAATGTCACACCTATCACCTTTATAGCCACACTATTACTATGAAAGTAAGAAGAAGAGTAATATTGTCATTCAGTTGAAATGTCTCAGACAGTTCTCTTTGCATGCAGTGCCTGTTCCCTAAACCTATTTTTGTATTTCCTTGTAGCTGTAACAATTGTGGTAGGAAACTTAAACAGCCTTAGCCGGACAAGCACTGCCATTCCTGCCGATTCTTACCAGATTGGTGCAATTGCTGGGATCATTATCTTGGTCCTGCTTGTCCTATTCCTGCTCGCACTCTTCGTCATCTATAGACACAAGCAAAAAGGCAAAGAGACAGCGATGCCCGTGGTATCTTACACTCCAGCGGTGCGAGTCCTGAGTACAGACTATACAATTGCTGGTAAGAAGCCTTTGCGTTTTCCATTTGTATGTTTTATGTGACATCATGTGAGATGTATCCCTCCATCAATTTATTATTTTACTACTTTTTCATTGGACTGTTGATTACATTATTTAGAATGTGACCTACCCTTCCTCAAAGTTAGACAAAAAAGTAAAGGAACTCAAATAGGAGTTCCATTCAGACGTTTAGTTGGTTCATTAACAAAGCGTTCTCATTAGAGGTGGTGCTACCATATAAGATTAACCAGACGCTTAGGGCTCCTGCTAATGTAAGTGCCATCCGCAAAAAAAATAATAATAAAAAAAAATTTGCGGGAAAGCAACTCATTGACGCATAACAGGAGGGCAACAACTGGCAAAAATCAGGATTCCTTTGGCAGCACATACCTAGCTAGAAGGTGAGATTAATCTACCCAACGGAAATGTCCATTTACTCCTCCACTGACCTTCATGCCCCAAGTCTAGTGCTCCATATAACGGCATGGGAACTGGGAACTCACAGTATTGTAAGTTGTTTTTTGTATTTTTGCTTTTCAGATACCCTTCCGCACAGCAATGGCGGAAACCCAAACAGTCAGTACTTTTCTAACCCAAGCTATCACACATTGACCCAATGTACAACAGGGCCTCACGTCAATACCATGGATCGAATGATTGTTTCAAAGGTAAAATCATGTACAAAATTGCTTTGCATGCACCTTTGTTTCGGGAGGTTATCAGGGCCGATTTGTCCTAGGCCAGGGCTGGAAAAAAGGAGGTAGATCCATTGTCTGCCAACAGAGAAGCATATGATAGCATTCTCTGGTGAGTCAAAGATCTCTGCTGAATAGGGGCACCATGTGTTTAATGCTGGGTTGCTGGTGGTGGATGGATGTTGCTCCACAATTATACAGTATGACCTATTAGATGTTATCATACTGTGGTCTTAAGTAGATCGTTTTCCCGTCCTCCAGACACCCTATAGTACTGTCCAGTTTTTCATTATCTAAACCTATTTCTGTGTAAAAAAACAGAATATCATCCCTTAACCATGATTTTAGGATAGGTGTCCCGTGTTAACATCAGAAATTAACAATTCATGTGTTCTTTTATTTTCACATTTAGTGTGATTTAAAAAAAAGAAATTAACATTTTCTTCTTTCCTACATTCTGTATGCAGTCAAAAAGCAGCCAGCTGTTTGTGAATCTTAAAAACATAGATCCGGGAAAGAGATTCCACACTATTGATTATACCGGTACTCTACCAGCAGGCTGGAAGCAAGGGGGATATCCCCACGAGCATGGTAATTATGTTTATTGCTGTCTAATTTTTTGAGTTGTAAGGAAATTTATGAGTAATGAATTTGAGTCCAACAAAAGTTGGACAGCCACAGATCTAGATAGTCGTGTGGAGAGAATAATTTATTCATCTCATGAGTGAACCTTTACCAACCATACTATATATAATGACATAAATGACATTGTCCACTAGAGAGGTACCTGGTGGCATTATAAAAAGTTACTTGGGATGTCTGCTGCAGAAGAGCCTGGGGACTAACCTATGGTGTAAACCTACATCTTGTTAATAACCAAGTTATTGTTACGTAGGTCAGTCTACTAGAACAGTTAAGATAGATGTTCTACAAAACAGCAATTTGCATGCCTACCAACATGCTAGGGTCGATTTTATATTAGGAAGGGAATTACTCATGCCATAAGGTATGACATTTTAAAGAAGGCCAATGTACTTTGTAGCTTTACTAAGGCTTTTATGTGACTTTTTGGTAACCACGTACTGAGGCATGGAAAAGAAATCCTAGAAAAAAAAGGGACATCAGGTGAGGAAAGAAGGATTTGGGTCTCAAAGAGACAATTGAATAGCCTGTGAGGTATGGATATTGTTTGCGCAAGTAAAGATAATGAAATGTTTTTGAAAGCAAAGCACCTTCAAAGAGAAAGGGATACATTTTAGTGAGTCAAAGCTGGGTAAGCTTTCTGGACCTCATAGGTCTTTTGTTTGCACTGGAAAAAAAGACTTCTGAGGTCATGCAAGCTTATCTGACCCTATATTTCTTACTGTAGGCCCAGTGCCATTTTCTGCTGCAGACCCCAAGAAGATGAGCTATTTCCTTTTCTCCTTATTGAATGTAATTTTGAGAAGAAGTCCCTAATAAATATTATTGTTTTTAATTTTATTTTCAGGGTTACTAAAAAACTCATCATACAGCGTTAGTACTTGCTCATTAAGTAGTTCTGAAAATCCATACGCTACCATCAAGGACCCCCCAGTACTTCTTCCAAAACACACGGAGTGCGGATATGTGGAAATGAAGTCTCCGGCTCGCAGAGATTCTGCCTACGCAGAGATCAGTAATACGAGTTTGGCCAACAAGAATGTTTATGAAGTTGGTAAGTGGTTAAGACGCAAGTCAACTCAAAAAAAAAATGTGGCCGTTCGGACTATTGTAGTATTCGTTAGCTGATGTGGGGGTTCAGTCATTGGCAAGTGACTTGTTATTATAATTGAAAGGTGTCATTAGGCTCTATGCTGATTAAACGGATTAAAACAAACAAAAATGTGCCCTAATTGCTAAGGTTTTCATAAAATACAGTCTAAATTCTCAATGGATTAAACCAACTGGATTATGTGATGATGGCTAGCTTCCCTCTACTTAACATCATACAGAAAACATACCCTTGGGAATACCCATCCAGGTCTAAACATTGTTGTAGACCAATGACATTTTAGCTGCTGTGGACTACAGCTCCCACAATCCTGGCAACACATGATGTAGGTTTATTTTAGAGCTTTTATGTTTCAAAGCACCATGTTCTTATACTAGGACAGTAAAAGGAATACATGCACACAAAGTTGGGCTGCACTTACTATTTTGTACAGTTATATTTTGTATTGTTTTATTGCAGCTTGTTAACTCTCAAAAAGGGTTCCCCAAACGGTAAGGAAAAAAAAACACCACTTTTGCTGTGTGTGTAAGGGCTTTATAATTTAGCTTGTTGCTATCTTCCTTTTTTTTTTTTTTAATATACTTCGTTTTCACAATAAAGATTGGCCGTTTGCATAGTAAACTACTTCGTGTTTTCTGTGTATAATGCGTGAATTATTTGTGTGTTAGCAATACACAAAGCCACAACACTTATGGTAAAACGGCTGCAGCTAAATGTGAATGCTTATGTGTGACATTAATAAAGAGGAGCAGGTATAGTACTGTGTATTATAGACCCACTACAGCCTGGGAATGGGTCATAAGCAGGGAGAGAGCTTCTCACTACACTTTCTCCAGCTACATCGGAAGTGATTGCCGACAATGGCCGCTCGATAATGGCCCATTTCAATCAGGGCTCATCGCTTCATGACACACCTTGAAATCACCGTATATAGATGATTTGAAAGATACAAGGCTATACAATACATGAGTTTGATATTAGACACCTCTGCAAACAGCAAGGAAATCAGTTGCCTTTCAGGGACTAGTGCTGGCTTCTTTTTAGCCAAGGTTTCTGTTCTTTTACTGTGCTATTGCTGGCCACACACTCACATTTGGGCGAAACGCGTTAGGTGGTTAGTATTTGAAGTATTTGATTAAAACTATGTTAGCTGTACCTGCTCTTTCTGTACTGTGAACCATTGCTCACATCGGATATATATTGTATTTTTTGTTCTCTTTCTGAACATTAGGGGACATTGTTCAGTGGATAGCTGCGGTCTTTAGCTCACTCTTTCTCTTTCCTCTTTTCCTATTTCTTAGCAGCTGGCACAAGCTTATACCAAATTTCTCCAAATTAGATTTAAAAATAAAAAATAACATTTTTTTGTGGGGCTTCAGTACCATTAGATTTATGGATTATTATTTTGAATCACAAAAAATATATACTTGTCGGGGTCTTAAAAGGCTCCACGGTTGATAAATTGCCTCAGAATAACCTCTGGAGCTCAAAGTTGTGGCTTAGTATTTTTTCTCTCGACGCTTGATGGATCACGTTAACGATCTGCTACTGAACCGATGTATATATTGATCATATTGATGTTTGCAAAATAGAAAACACACATCCATTTCCCAAATCATCAGTAACCTTTCTCTGTGCTTGTTTAAGACTAGACCTGAGTGTGAGAACTTTCAATTAATTACGGACACATTCAAGACATGGGCAGGCTTTCCTCTGTAATTAGCCTAAATAATGAGTGCACTTTCTGCCTGCTGTGCAGAATGGGGCTTGTCACGTATTCCAAAATGCTATTAGCCCATTTAACCCTGTCTTTGCAAGATGTGGGTAAAGCCAAGCTGCATGATATATATATATATTTTTTTTTTATACAACCTTACATTATTAGAAAACCATTTTAATATTAATATTTTGCCGATTTTGTTAATAGCAACTCATACATTTTGTCTTCTTACAGAACCCACCGTGAGTGTCGTTCAAGGAGCTTTCAGTAACAGCGGTAAAATCAGCCAGGATCTCTATGACCTTCCAAAGAACAGTCACATTCCATGTCACTATGACTTGCTACCTGTTCGAGACAGCTCCTCCACGGATAAAGATTCCACTGCCGAATGACATGAGCGATCCAAAAAGTGAACAGCATATATTGAGCTGATTCCTACGGAATGATATGCTGAAATTCACTCAATGGATGATCGAGGTGACTACTGGTTTCTATACTGACTATACCAGAGTGTTTGGAGAGAGGTTCTTTGCCCAGTGACAAAGGGCAAAAGTGGACTTTTTTTCAAGAAGACAATCTCCAAACCCCTTGAGACCCTTGAATATGTAGGATATACATACTCCTTTTTATGCTTTATTTTTTAGTGGCCATAATCTCAGTCACTGAAATGTTTGACACAATAACACTTACCTTGAAGTGTGAGATATCCCTTTTTCCCCATTCATTTTCTTGATGATAAACCCAAATTCCTAAAAAACACGTACCCAGTTAGCTGTCTAGAGTGGGTGAACAAATTAAGGAGCTTTTTATGTGACTGCAAAGGACTGTTATTGCATTCTATGGGGTATACCTATTCCTGTGGTTTTGATTTTATTTCTACCAGATACCTAAACAAGTAATACGAACGCCGTATTAAAGCAATATATTCACAACTGTGCAGAATCGGTTGGGGACATTTTAGACAGTTTGATAGTACAGCTTAATTTTGTTATGTTTATAAAGCATTCTGCCTTCTGGAAGTCAAGAATGACCTACTGCTGTATCGAGGATATCTCTGGTTAGGCATCCGTGAATCCCATCGAGCTCAAGCACCTGAAATTTGTAAAAGGATGTGCATAAATGTAATAATATTGACTTGTTGGTTATTAATACCCAGGCCTGATGATGATTTTACCCGTCGTGGTTCTGTAGTCAGGCACTGCAGAAGAGGCAGAGACCACTATCAATGGTATTCTCTGTTACTATTAAATAGCCTAACAAGAACTGAGATTCCAATTCAATGGAAATAACATCAGTTTCATTTTTGGGTAATGCAATTTTCTTTTTAAATGATGTTGAAATGTACTAAAAAAGAAAACGGTTTATGGAGCAATAATAGGTAAAAAAGGGGACCACCATGCCAGTGAGCCCCCATTTTCTTAGGATGCCAAAATTCTCCTTGTGCGACTTTTCATGATTCCCTCATTTCTTTTGTCTTTTAGCAAGCTAGGTGCATATCAGTGACTGTTGTGTATAGAAATTATGTGTTTTTTTTGTTGTTCTTATTGCTTGTTGAGTGGATGTGTACTGAAAGGAGGTTGTGGGGAGAATAGCCCTTGCCAGGGGGGGATGAGAAAAATGAGAATACCATCTCAAGTGCCCCTAGTAAAAGAATAGTTGATGCTTTCCAGCCCATGCACTAATGTATCCCTATTCCAAACAATTCATGTATCGTGCGGCACTGTGTATTATAGAACAGCGATCCTATGCAAATCCACAGAATAATAGACAAAGGTACCCCTTACCAGCCGGGCACTTTTTCACAGCCCCCTGGCATATGTTGGAGTAGTAATCAGGTCGTTACGTAGTGTAATATTTCACAAAGCAGTGCCAAGTGTAGATTATTTTTCCAAGACTACAGAACAGTGTCTGTGCATATTTGCTAAAATGGCACCTTTTGCATTTTTTTTATAGTCATTGTAGAGGCCATATGCTTAAGCGGGACTTTCGCATAGCGCTAATAATGTTATCTACCACTATTTTTTTAGTTTTGTGTATTTTCATTTAAAGATTTACGACTCTGTATGTTTTGTTGAGATTTTGCTTGTAAATATACCAGTTTAGCATAAATAATAATTAAAAAAATGAGGCTAACATAATAACTATTACTACAACTGCCCTATTACTTTGGTTAATTGTGTACATTTTTAAAGTCCTACAACAATGTTCCTCTGGGACAATCTACATGGGCAGATGGGCAGTTTTCTAACATTGGGGCAAGTCTGGTGAGTGCGACAGAACAACCCAAAGCCGGTGTTAAAAAACAAGGTATTCACGCCATAGAGACAACAAAGGGCACGTTTTGTAGGCGCTGTATTTTAAAGCACTGTTTCTTTTATTATATTGTTTAAATCAACCAGGTTAGCAGAGAAACTAAGACATAGTACCTTTCATGTCATTAATCCATGGAGAAACCACCGTCGGCAACATTGGGCTCTTTCTGATCTGCCGAATAAAGGCAGGTGGGGTTACTATACGAGCCTTAACAACATGCATCTCTGTTTGTACAGCTTTTTCTTTGAACGTAACAATAAAATCAAGTTATACATGTGCTATTACTGTAAAGTAAATGTGAAAATAAAATTTTGTATGAGTGTGTTTTTTGTGTACCAGCCTATGTAGCAGACTGTAAATTCAAATGAATATGTTGAAAGCGTTGCTACTTTTGTATTCATACTCCGTTCATGTTGGAAGAACTGTCACGCGCTGCTGATGCAGCCTTGTGAAAGACTGAGATTTATTTTATTTCATTTACATTATTTCGTTAGAACAATAAAAAGTATATTGATAAACTTTAAAGGCTCACATATCTGTAACAAAAATATAGCCAAAGCACATGCGCTAACAAATACATTATGTGACACATGCATTTTATGACTGGTCTCTTAAGTAAAGGCACGCTGTAGTCCATTTGGAACGGAACCAGGGCATTTTATCACATGCATATTGGGACATGTTGAATAATGGAAAAAAGAAAAGCGTATAAAAACGCCCTGAGTATACCATTTACAACAAATCATAAATCTGCAAATATGCAGTCGTATGATATTTACAAAGTTCTTAAACACAACACTGAATGGCCCATTAAGGAAACCATATAGTAAAGTAAAGTATCAATAACCTTAAACTGTTCTGTATGTGGGACCTCGATGGAACTCCAGTAAATATCTATACAGCGACCAAGAAAATGCACTGTAAAAAAAAGTCCCATCTCCAGCTCCTATTACTCTTAGCAAGTCACCTGGTATCTGAGGTCAGTAGCCATACATTCCTCTGCCACCTTCTATTTAAACTCTTTTACCCCACTAATTATCCTGTCTGTCTTCTTGCTCCGATGGTATGTCAGATATAACCTTATTAAGCCATACAACGAGAAAAAGGGGCAGGCTAGTGAAAGGCTGTATGAAGATCTTTTATTAATCAGGATTAAAAATATTTACTTAATCCGAATTAAAAATCTTTATACAACACTTCACAGTGCTCCTTTGTATGGTTGTATATGATCGTAAATAATATATCATCAGGGCAAGAAGACAGACTCCAGTGTGCATTTTAATTAAGATAGAGTGGTCCTTTAAGCAGAGGGGTTCAGACAGATGATGCTCCCTGTGACTTAGGGTACAGTTGCACCCCCTTCATTTATGCCACTATCCATAAACTCACCTTTTTACACCTAAGACCCTTATCCGCACTTTTTATTTCACACCTGATTCTTCCTGGCCTTATGGCAGGAAAGGATACAGGAATTTCTTTGATTTCCAGCCATGTGGCTGGGGCCAGAAATAGCATCACCTTTCACCTGAGCACACTTCAGTTGTGTTCAGTAGATGTTTTATTTCAAACGAGTTAAGTGCCAATGGCCGCCAAACACTACAGTTGAAGTATGGGGTTTAGTGGTGGGGACTGGGCTGTGCCTTTTGGCTGTCACCCCCCGTTGAAGACTTCAGTGGGTCATCTCTGAGGAAAACCAAGGAGATCAGGCCCACCCTAGGCTTTTGTTAGAGGGGCTAGAAAGAGGCTGCATATGCCCTTGTAGGAGTGCCGCCTCAAAAGATGAAAGATGAAGAGGACTCGATATCCACTGTGGGATTACCACTTTGGATCACCAGCTCCTTTTTTTCTTCACAACGGATGTATAGTAGATGAAGGGAGGAGCACGGGCTTCCAAAAAAAAAAAAGTAATACACTTACAGTAACAGCATAAACCAGAGATGGCGAACGTTTTTGGGCCTGAGTGCCCATTTTTGTGCATCAAAACAAGTTGCAGACCTCAAAGTGCCAACACTGCATATTAAACATGGAGAGGACGTTTTTTCGGTACAAAATGACTATACACAACAGTATGCATCAATATAACATATTAATAGAAAGAGATTATTTTAGGAAAGGCAGTGGGACCCAGGACACCAATCCACACATATATACTAATCCACACATATACACCAATCCACACATATACACCAATCCACACATATACACCAATCCACACAA